>OX424573.1:122800431-122850431 GCA_949152435.1 Gastracanthus pulcherrimus
GAGATGCGCAGAATTATTTATTGAGCAAAAGCGATCATGAAGATATAGATAGCTTATTAAATGATTTAAGATAGGCGTTCGGGCCGCGCGATAGCTATATTCAATTGCATTCAGAACTTTCGCGCATTTATCTGACGGAAACGGAATCTGTACGTGATTATGGGACACGAGTCAGTCTCCTTTTTAATCGATTAGTAGATGCGGTCAATAGAACTTACACTCGCGACAAGGCTGTCGCTGTCGGGAAAGACGCGCTCAATAACGCCAAAAGTTGTTTTGTATCCCGACTACGTAATTCGGGTGTCGCGGGCAGAATAGATAGAGAATTACCCGCTACATTAGAGGAATCTATTCATCTCGCGTTAGATGCCGACAAACTGCTGGAATACCGTGAAGTATTACGAATACAAAACACGGATAACACTCGATTCTTGCACCGTACTGCCGTACCTGAGGCTCGCCAGACCTTTAGTCCCATCCGCGTCTCGCACGTTCGGGAATCGCGATATGACTACGGTCGTCACACCGTATCTAGGCAGGTGTGCGGACGTTTGAATGTGTGTTACTTGTGCCATAAGCCAGGACACATTCAGAAAAACTGTAGAAGCAGACCTGTGTACGACGGACGTGGGAATGAGCGCAAATATCAAGGGCGCCAAAGATACCGATCGAACCCGTATTACATAAATAATCACGAACTGGCCGAATACCCAGAGAAGGTTGCGATGAAAATCTGCCGCCAAACGGCAATAAACATAACGATTCCAAGCATTTGAATGAGGAAGATGCTCAGCCAAACGAGGGGATGCAGCATCCCGGAAATGCCCAAGTTTGGCCCATCAGACTTCGTGTTTTCTGTAATGTCGAAAAAATAAGTAAATTAAAATCATTGGTAATTAAATTAAATAATACAACTTTTAACCAAGAAAAACTACTCTTTTTAATAGATACAGGATGTTGACTAATTTTATAAAAGTAAAAATTTAAATGTAAATATAACATCTAACACGAATAAAATATACCACCTAATCGGAATAGGGAAAGGTATAATGAAGACACTCGGAGAAGTGACTCTTACTTTTGATAGTGAGCGCATACAATTTTAGCTAGTCCCTGATGATTTTCCAATAGATGAAGGTGGCATCGTTGGACTTAACTTTCTCGAAAATAAAGAAGTCCACCTGATTTTTCGAAAAAGTGTAGGCGAAAAAATGATATCTGATTGTACCACATACCGATACCTGCAAAACACCACAATCGAATTAGGAGCACGATCCCGAAAAGTAGTGGGGATACATGTGCGTTGCTGCAATATTAAAGAGGGAATTCTGCCGCTTATAGATGTTCGACCAGACATCTACATAGGCGAAGCCCTCGTTACGCCGATAAGCGGCAATGTTAGAGTTTCGACAATCAATTTTTCCCCCGAAAATATTGCAGCCACATTCCCTACCTCTCAATTAGAAGAAATCGATATGAATCATGTTGACACGGAGGACAGTAAAATATCTAACAAACGGGAAAATGCTAGAAGAATTGCTGTCTGTTTAAGAATGATTCAATTAGATCATTTAAATAGAGAAGAAAGGGATAGTTTGATTACCGTAATAAGACGTTATCCTTATCAATTTTACTTGCCGGGTGATAAATTAAGAGCAACTGACTTTCTGACACAAAAAATTGATACGATCGACAACATACATGTACATATAAAGCAATTTCGACACCCACATGTACATAAACAAATACTTGAAGACCACGTAAATGCACTCCTCCGTGATAAAATCATTCAGCCCTCAGATTCAGCATATAACGTACCCTACTTGCAAAGTCCCCAAGAAGATAGATGATTCTGGAAAAGCCAAAGGGAGTCTTGTTATCGATTACAGAACTCTGAATGAAAAAGTAGTTAACATCTCTCACCCGCTACCCAATATAACTGACATTCTGGATCAACTCGGAGGAGCTAAGTATATTCCCACTCTTGATTTAGCCTCCGAATGCCATCAGATACCACTTGACCCAGCATCGAAACATAAGACAGCTTTTTCGACTCTCTATGGGCACTGGGAATTCAATCAAAGCCCAATGGGTCTAAGTACAAGTTCAGCAGTATTCATGAATTTGATTAATAAAATAGGTTCTGGCCTCGAAGGAGTAGAAATGCGTATATACGTGGATGATGCCATAATCTATGCATATAACCTAAAAGATTATAATGAAAAGTTAAATAAATTTTTAACAGCACTAAGAAATGCTGGACTGACATTGTAACCTGAAAAATGTTCATTTTTACATGAAGAAATTGCATACCTGAGACATGTGATATCTCGTGAAGGTGTAAAACCAGATCCAAGGAAAGTCGAAGCTGCCAAGTATTTCCCCACACCTATAAATAAAAAACATATTGAGCAATTCTTAAGGCTTGTAAGTTATTATAGGGAGTTTATTAACCCCCCTGCGCAGAGAGCCGAGTATACTCGTCCAAACCGCACGTCATTTTTGTATACATTTTATATCACAAATTTAAATTTTTACTTTGTTGGGGCATCTACAACCTCTCAAATTGAAGGTAAATAGTATAGCTATTATTTAGAAAATGTTACGAATTTGCAGAAAATATTATTGCAGACTTACATTCGATCTAGTCCATATACAAAAAAAAATAAACTTCTGCGCAGGAGGGTTAAAGATCTTGCAAAAACTGCCAAACCTTTATGTTCATTATTGAATCTGAAGGCAACTTTCCGCTGGGATTCCGATCAGCAACAAGCTTTTGAGACTCTCAGAAACATATTAACCACTCCACCACTCCTCCAGTATCCTAATTTTAATGAAGATTTCATTGATTCTTCGGATTCAAGCGAAACAGCTCTTGGGGCAGTGTTAAGCCAAGGAACCATCGGCCAGGACTTGTCCACCGCTTACGCTTCTCGTGCACTCAACTCAGCTAAAAGAAAATATGCAACTAATGAAAAATAATTGTTAGGAATGATTTTTGGGGTTGAACAATTTAGACCATATATCTATAGAAAGTCCTTTACCCTTGTGACCGATCATCAACCACTCGTATGGATGCACAATCTAAATAACCCCCTTTCTAGGTTAGCCTGATGGTGAATCCGACTCCAAGAGTATACGTTTTGGGTAGCATACAAGCCAGGTCGAATAAATTCAAATGCTGATGCACTATCTAGAAATCCTGTAGAGAATGCTGACACGCAATATACTGTAACGAATACTGAAACACAAACTACTGTAGATAATATAGTTACACTATCCACTGTTGAGAATGCTGAAACATTATCCAAAAATCCTATAGAAATTGAACCTGTAGCTTGCTTCACCACCAAGATGATGCAGTAGCAACAATACAAAATTCCATTATCCGAGTATTCCTCACAGGTTACAACCTTGTAACACCATCCTATCAGAAATAGAATTTAGGGACAAAAAATTCGAACGCACCCGCTTATGAATTGTCAAGGTCAAAAGAGCTTGATTGCTCTGAAACAAGTCGCATGAAGCGGGAAGGAGAAAAAGAAAAGCAATATGGTGCTAAGGAACTGCCAGCATCGGGAGAGCCTGAGAGCTCTAATAAGAAAAAAAAGGAGAGCCTCAGAGCTCTAGTGATAATAAAAAAGGAGAGCCTGAGAGCTCTAGTGATAATAAAAAAAAAAGAGCTTGAGAGCTCTAGTGATAATGAAAATATGAGAGAACCTTAGAGCTCTAGTAATAAGAAATAAAAGGAGAGCCTGAGCGCTCTAGTGATAATAAAAAAAGGAGACCCTACAGCTCTAGTGATAATGAAAAGAAGGGAGAGCTTGAGAGCTCTAGTACTAAGATAAAGAAAGGGGAGCCTGAGAGCTCTAGTAATAATAACAAGAAAGGAGAGCCTGAGAGCTCAAATGATAATAATAAGAAAGGAGAGCTTGAGAGCTCTAGAACTCCTGGCACAGAGGGACGAAGTAAATGAACATAAGAAATACGAACTAATATTTGTAATGGCACATTCCTTAATAGCTCATACCAATAATTAACTGCTAATGAAATATGATACTATCGTGCACTTCTTAACAGTAGATTGAAAATTCCAAATTGAAATCAGCAAAGAGTTTGTCAACCATGGCCTTCTACTACCCCAAGACCTAATAGATCTCCAACCTTCTATCAGAAAGGTTATAACCTTTATAACATAAAATGGCACATATACATTTAATCTTTTTGTGAAATCCTCACACGATGGAGACGTATTACTTGACGATTTAACCAATGATAATTACAGACACCCCTAAAGCTGCACTTGATAAAGTCCAAATGGACATTGTAGGCAGTTTACCAATCACTGAAACTGGAAACAAATATCTACTTACAATCCAATGTTGCTTATCCAAGTACCCAGACGCTATCCTATTAAAATCCATCGACTCCGTGTCTGTTGCCACTGGCTTAGCTGAGGAATTCATCTCTCGCTATGGTTGTCCGAAGGTGATACAAATGGACTAAGGTAGTAATTTTTGTAGTAAAATCATGCAGCGTGTATGCGATATTTTTAAGCTCAAGCGCATCAACTCTACTGCATTCCATCCACAATCCCAAGGTTCCTTGGGGCGTTCCCATCATAACTTCATATAATACCTCCATCTTTACTACACAAATTAAACCTGGGACCGTTGAATACGCTTTGGTATGTTCTCTTACAATAATCATAGACATGAATCTCATGGTTATACTCGTCATGAGGTTTTCTTTGGAAGAAAAGCTCGCGTACCTTCAAAATTTACTAGGCAAGAAGTACCTCAAACCTATATCCAACTAGTAGACGATTTCTTCTAACAATTATAGTACACCCAGTCAATGGCTGCATAAAATTTGCAAAAATCTAAAGAAAAATGCAAAAACTATTATGATAGATTACTTAATGTACAAAATTTTAAATTAGGCGTCCAGTATATTTATTGAAAGAACCACGTACCTTGAAATTCGATGATCATTATACAGGTCTACATGATATCATATACGTTATTGATGATGTAAATTTAAAACTAAAAGGACGTAGAGGCTCTAAAATCGTGCATGCGAATAAATGAAAGCATGCAATAATAAGATTTTGTAAAAATTGACTCAACAATTCGCTGCGAGTTAACCAAATTATTTATTTTGCCTACGTTTCGAATCCCTTTTATGGATTCCTTCTCAAGGCTATAAAAAATATAAAATTTACAAAAGTCAAAAATTATGAAAATTACAAAAACATTTATAAAAATGATGAGCAAAATTTAACCTACCATGTCTAAAGAACGGCTAGTTACTGAGTGGCATATTGTTAATACTACTCCAGCAATATAGTTGCTATGAGCCAGTAACAGTTACAAATTGGCAACTAAATAGGGAAAAAATATTTTATTTTTAAATATAAATTTTCAAGAAAAGTCCACAATTATTAATAACAACAATATTTTATTTAACTTATTATTAAAACTTACGTGTGTCTAACCAATAATGTAACAAATACCCACGAGTGGCATTGGATCGGCAGGCGATGGAAAGCCCGATCTTGGTGTTTCACCACTCGAGGGTGGACCGACAGTGAAGTGGTGAGTTCGCGGACAGCAAGACAATACGTTAAAATTAGAAAAACCGCGGAGAAGGGGAAACAATCGAAAAGGAGAGGGAATCAACTGTAAACGCTCGTGTTTATACGACGCGCACACACATGATGGAAGAGGCAGCACGCACGAGTATATTGGTGATCTCGTGCACCAACACATACATATGTACGTACCTGTAGGCACACACACAACCAATGCATCGTGTCGCGGGGGTTCCTCTGATAAACTTTTTATAACCAGAGCTGATAAAGGTAACATTACTGTTGCTATTGACAAAGAAGTATACATTAATAAAGTAGAATCAGCTTTGAATGATAATAATTATTATGAACTTCTTAATAGCGATCCCCTTCACCACGTACAAAAAAATACATCTTTATTATTAGGCACTTGGATTAACAGAGGTGTCTTTTACCATGAGATAGGGAAAAAGATAAAAACAGCCAACTTAGACAAAACTATCCTCCCACGAGCCTATGCTCTTATTAAAGTACATAAAACCAATTTCCCTATTCGTATCATTGTTTCTGCTATTAAGAGTCCTACTTACTTGTTTGACAAATGGTTGTCCCTACTTTTTAATTTATTTATACCCAGACCAGTTTCATCCTTAAAAAACAGCATGGAACTTAAAAACACTTTAGATTGCATGACAATCCCTAAGGATTTTTCTTTAATTTCACTGGACGTTGTTGCCCTTTTTTCTAACATTCCTAAAGACTTAATTCTCAGAGCAGTTGCCTTAAAATGGAAGTACCTTAAAGGCCACCTTGGCCATTGCTTATCTAAAGCGGAATTTTTAGAAGGTGTCGAGCATATTTTAGACTCCACCTTCTTACAATTCAATGGGAAATTTTATAAGCAAGTATGTGGTGCACCGATGGGTTTTTGTACAAGCCCTTGGTTTGCAGAGATGGTCTTAGAAATGTTAGAAACACGCAGCTTAAATTTACTTAAAAATAATATTTTATTCTTTAAAAGGTACGTGGATGATTGCTTTTTAATTGCTAAATTTAATAAAATTGACAAAATAATAAATACTTTTAACCAATACAACACCTCCTTACAATTTACTGTAGAAAAAGAAGTCAATAATAAAATTAGTTTCCTAGATTTAGAAATTACGAGAGTCCCAGATAATACTCCAATAACAAACTGGTATAGAAAAAATACAGCATCCGGCCGGTATATTAATTTTGCATCTCATCACCCTCTCTCACAAAAAATAGCCATCATCTACAATTTAACCGATAAAAGTATCTTACTATCACATTCCTCATTTCATAAAGACAACATACATTTAATCACTAAACTCCTATTAGCTAATAATTATCCTATTAATTTTATTAATAAATACATAGATAAAAGAATAAGATACATCAATAACAAAATTAATAACACCAATAACAATAATAACAACTTTAGTGAAAACATAGATCTCAGAAAACCAATAATAGTTTTTCCTTTCATTAAAAATTTAACTAATAATATTAACCAGCTTTTACATACACATAACATCATCCCCATTACTTGCACCATTAATCGTTTCAACGACATGATAAAATTAGGTAAAGACAGACTAAACAAATTAGAGATTTGTAACGTTGTATATAAAGTAGATTGGAAGGATTGCCCAGCTACATATATAGGACTTACAGAACGTAAATGTGGAATTACAAGAGGTGAACATAAAAGAGATGTATTAAATAACAGAATTGCAACTTCAGCTCAAGCGGTCCACGTTGACAAAACAAAACATTCAATCAATTTTGATTCATTTAAAATTATAGATATAGAAAACAATAGCAGAAAAAGACAATTCTCAGAAGTCCTCAATATTTTTTATCATGATAACACGATGAATAGGATAGAAAACACTAGAAATTTAATTAATTTATATAAATACTCCATTAATTTATTAAAAAAACATAAAATGTGATTTTATTGAATTTTAAAAGTTAACTCCGATTTTGTTTATTAACCTCTGTTTGTGACACTTGATGTTGTACTATTACTGTTTTACACGGAGAAGCTGACGCACTGCTGCGAGCGATGAACTCGCGCTCAGCTGGTCTTCCTAAGAGGAACCCCCGCGACACGATGCATTGGTTGTGTGTGTGCCTACAGGTACGTACATATGTATGTGTTGGTGCACGAGATCACCAATATACTCGTGCGTGCTGCCTCTTCCATCATGTGTGTGCGCGTCGCATAAACACGAGCGTTTACAGTTGATTCCCTCTCCTTTTCGATTGTTTCCCCTTCTCCGCGGTTTTTCTAATTTTAACGTATTGTCTTGCTGTCCGCGAACTCACCACTTCACTGTCGGTCCACCCTCGAGTGGTGAAACACCAAGATCGGGCTTTCCATCGCCTGCCGATCCAATGCCACTCGTGGGTATTTGTTACATTATTGGTTAGACACACGTAAGTTTTAATAATAAGTTAAATAAAATATTGTTGTTATTAATAATTGTGGACTTTTCTTGAAAATTTATATTTAAAAATAAAATATTTTTTCCCTATTTAGTTGCCAATTTGTAACTGTTACTGGCTCATAGCAACTATATTGCTGGAGTAGTATTAACAATATGCCACTCAGTAACTAGCCGTTCTTTAGACATGGTAGGTTAAATTTTGCTCATCATTTTTATAAATGTTTTTGTAATTTTCATAATTTTTGACTTTTGTAAATTTTATATTTTTTATAGCCTTGAGAAGGAATCCATAAAAGGGATTCGAAACGTAGGCAAAATAAATAATTTGGTTAACTCGCAGCGAATTGTTGAGTCAATTTTTACAAATATATACTACAACGAGTATCAACATCCTATTGCAAATAATAAGATTTGCTTAGGTTGTGTATAAACAAATGTATATAGATATAGACTAATGTATGGATGCCTGAGTGTGTATATGTGTACATAAAAGCTGTTGCCTATGTCAACAGCTTTTGAGATAAGGAGAAAGGTTTGACGTAATGACGTCGTCACTTACATAATAACGTACCACACCGGCAAGTTCCACGAGTCATGGCTAGCCGTCTAGACCAGAGAAACGTAATACCCAAAACTGCGGGAAAAACCCGAACGCTACAGGTAACCAGAAAGGACGAGCGAGCGACGGACGATTCCCCGAGCCATCTTTATGACACCGACACTGTCCTCGCTCCCCTCCAAAAAGCGGACTAATTACCTACAAGTCCGCACATGCCGCCGACACATACCCTTCTACGAAATACCTGTAATCAGCTGGCAGGAGAGCATGCAAAGATGTAAGTAAGCACATCCCCTCTCCCCGACAAGCGACGTTCGGACGGCTCTGAGTGAACAGATTGGGGCATTTGACGGCACTCTGCTCTGAGCCGCCTTAGAGAACACCTCGTGACATTTTACAATTGTATCCTTGTACTTGATCATATTAACGATATTAAATATTCAAACTCTAAGTAGAGATCCTGTCTTTTATTTCAATATACACTATCACTTATAATATCAAACTATTCAAATTGCCCGCTTTCGGCCTACGCGAGCAATATCAACAACCACGGGATATTACAATAGTACGGCGCAGCGCGCATCGACCGCCGCGCAATCCTTTCCCGGCTGATATTTTTAAAGCCTGCTCTGCAACATAACTAGTAAATTCTAACTTGCACATAAAATAATTAACAATGAAAACAGAAGATTTATAAAATGCATTAAAAATACGGTTCTATAAATAAATATTTATATTATATGAGAATATTTATTTATGCAATATAGCAATATTATATCAAATAATCACAAGGAACTGCGTGAGGGGTCACTTATGCCTTGGCACACGGCACTACCAAGGACCGCGTGATAATTCTCAATACTTTTACAGTGTAATTGCGACTAATTATTACATTATTAATTGATATAAAAGTATACAGGATATTTCAAATTAATAATTATTAATTATTAACTAAAAAATAATGGATTAATTAAAGAATAACATTAATAACTTTTTTCAATTCAATAATTAAATTTATACCGGTACTATTCAGCTTATACAGAAGTAAAAACTTACAATAATTATAATAATTATTAAATAAATAGCAAGAATTTTATTGAATTTATTAGTAACAAATAAAAAGAATTAAATTCTGACTCACGTGATTTTATCCGAACAGTAAGCAATATCATAAAAAACTATCAAATTTATTCACTAATACACACCCATATATCTATAAAAAAAATTGTTTTCTGATCTCTATTTCTCAGAGAATCACCCATATATATAAGGAAAATGAGATCTAAAAATTTATTTTTTTTATTTCTTTAGTAAAAATGTTTCTCTTGGTAATTTTTTTAATGTTTTAACAAATTTCAACCTCCATTTACTCAACAAAATTAAATTTCTTTAAAAAATAGCAACATAGAAATTTTTTGGAACATTTCTGAATTATTCATAAAAAATGATTCTAAAGTCTTTTAATGCCCCTTTTGAATAATTACACTCATTTTAAACTCAATATCCTTAAAAAAGTGGGCTTGACCACTCGAACCATTAGGCAAAAAATCATAAAGATAGCTTTCTTTAGTACAGAAGTGACTGTCATAGTCGAAAAATGGCAGAAGTGCAATAATTATATTAAAAAATCAAAATAACATGAAATATTGTTAAAATAATTATTAAAATGCACATTTTAGCAATAAATTCATATTTAGCTTTAAAAAACTTTATATATATGGGCTTAAAACAAACTCACGAACATTATATATATATATATATATATATATATATATATATATATATATATATATATATATATATATATATATATATATATATATATATTGTAACAGGGTGGGCAATTGTTAATAATAATGGTCCGTGGCTAATAAGCCGTCGGCCTAGCTGCTGTTGTGCGTTAGCTTGCGCAGCACGCGTGCTGGCATCCGCTATTGCTCCTACCTGGAGTAAGCCAGCGGCGTATTGCCTGGCAAATGTTCGTCCCAGTCTTTGTGATTCTCCTGATCATAAAACGCAATCATCGTTTTCAGAGTTCTATTCTCCCTCTCCACGGAATTCGCTATGGGGCAGTATGGGCGGGTCGTGGTGTGGTACACTCCCTGCTTCCAAAGGTATTCATCAACGGCTTTGTTCTTAAACTCGGTGCCGTTGTCCGAATGGAAGGTTTCGGGAGTCCCAAACCTCATGACGACTCGCTCGTGTAGTTCCTTAATTACCGTCCGAGCGTTGGCCTTCCGAATGAGTATACACTCCACCCATCGGGTAAATAAATCTTGAAATATCAAGATATACTCGTAGCCGCCTTTCGTACGTGGTAGCGGACCAGTGATATCTCCAGCCACTATCTGCCACGGTCTTTCCACGACCCTCCTACTTTGCACTGCTGGCACACCATGGACTCTTTGACGTACTTCTGCACGTCGGCGTGCATGTTCGGCCAATAATAATATTGGCTTATTCGGGCGAATGTCTTATCTCGCCCGAGGTGACGAGCAGTGGGATCGTCGTGGTTTTCTCTAAGTATGACCCGCCTGTGTTCGGCTGACACGGCCATTTTCCATGCGTTATCGTCTCCTATAACACTCTCGACGCTTTCGTCTGGTCGATAGTGGTAGAGGTTCTCTCCCACGATCTTCCAGAGCAGATTTTCATGCGGTCTCTCAGCTGTGTCGTTTACCACTTTGAGGTATCATTGGTCATTGGTGCCTTCTGACCAGCTGAGTGAGCTTAGTGTCATCCCCTCCGCTTCGTACATTCGGGATAGGGCATCAGGGACATAATTGAGTTTTCCTTCTTTATGAACTACCTCGAAACTCTGTCCTTGTAACCGTAACGCCCACCTGCACAACCGGCCTGTGGGGTTTTTCATGTCACATAACCATTTCAAGCTCATGTGGTCGGTGACCACCTTGAAATGGTAGCCCTCAATGTACGGACGGAACTTGTCTATGGCCCATACTACCGCTAGACATTCTCGTTCCGGAACGCTGTAATTCCACTCAGCCGAATTTAAGGTTCGACTGGCGAATTCCAGTACCCTCTCGCCCCCCTCCGTTTCCTATAGGAGCACCGCGCCGATCCCGGTGTCACTCGCATCCGTGTTTACAACGAATTGCCTATCCGGTAGAGGGCTCTGAAGTACTGGAGCCGAGGCAATCAACGCCTTTAATCTCTCAAATGCGTACTGTTGATCTTCTAGCCATTGATACTTTTGGGGCTTGAGGCTCTGCCATGGTGGCATAATCTTTCATGAACCTCCTGTACCAGGATGACATCCCCATTCTCAGATACTTCAGATCCTTGGGAGCGGTGTATCGGTAGTTCAGGACTACCTCAATTTTTTCTGGTTCGGGCCTGATCCCGTCCCGGTTCACTAAAACTCCCAAATATCTGGCCTCTGGCTTACAGAACACGCATTGCTCCCTGTTGATCACTAACCCTGCAGCCTTTAACCTCTTTAATACTAGCCTGAGTAGGCGCTTGTGCTCTTCAAACGTCTCCGAGATTATGATGATGTCGTCTAGGTAAGCGAGCATGTATGGCTCGAGCTCGCTACCGATCACCATGTCCATCAATCTCTGGAACGTGGCTCCAGCGTAGGATATACCATACGGGAGCCTCACAAACTGAAATAGCCCTTTTCTGGGCACTGTAAAGGCCGTTATGGGTTTGGAAGTTTCGCCTAGTGGTATGTGGTATTACGCACATCTACGGTCTATCGTCGATATGTACTTGGCCCTGCGTAATTTCTGCAGTATGTCTTGCATATACGGTAGTGGGTACGCATCGGGTTTTGTATGGGCATTCACTTTCCTATAGTTGACGCAGAACCTATACGTCCCGTTCTTCTTCTTCACCATAACCACCGGACTCGACCATCCGCTGTTAGATGGTTCTATTATGCGCTGTTCCAACATTCCCTTTACCTGTTGGTGCATCTCCTGCTCGATTTTTAATGGGCATTAATGGGGAGCATCATAACATGGCCAAATAGTGGGCGACAAGTACCATCTGGTAGCTTCACCCGTCCTGCGCACTTCAGGGAGAGTTCTCGCCCTAGTGCGCTGGCCATCTGCAGTCCAACCGCCCCCATGACCGTGCTGAATGCGCCAGGATCGTATAGGGCTCTGAGCCTGTAGTCCGTGACTTCAATCGACATCCACCATCGTGTTTTGTCTTCCGGGTTATACTTCATTCCCCACGGTCTCACAAGCTCGTCTTCTTTTACTAAAGAATCGAAGCCGGTGAACGCCTCCACTTCGGCCTCTCCTTCGGGAGTTGGCTGGCTTGACCGTGGCTGGACGTCCAAGTCCTGTGCCGTTGCCGTAGCTTCGACTTCCTGAGCAGCTACGGTGACCGTAAGCTCTTTCGGAGGCTTCTCCAGTGTTATCTCTCCTTCTGGACGAGAATTGTTTCTGCGGGGACCGGTTTCTCGTTAGGAGTGGCTTTGGTCCTTTCTAGCCGCTCCCTTGCTCATTTCCCGAGCATTTAGGGCAATGCTTCCGCATGAACCCTATCTCTCCGCAGCCGTAGCATTACATTGGCTGCGTGGGGTCAAACCTTGGTTTACTCCCTCCTGGCGGGGTGCCAGGAGATTGCGACCTTTTGGCTCCCCACCCCGTTCGAGTTGACGACCCAATCGGTTTTCCCCCTTTGACAGGCGTTTTGGGGTACGTGCTGGTCTCCCCGCCCTTTTCGCTCCTGGGGACGGCGCCTTTGTCCGACATGTTTAGCCGAAACTGGCTCAGTTTCTCGTCTAACATCTTGGCAAACATTGCCGTGATATCAGATGTCGAAGGTTGTGGTCCTTCATTCGAGATGGCAGATACTTCCGCTCTCTGTTTCTTTGCCCCTTGAGTGGGTTTATACGCCATCTCGGGTAACAAAGAAGCTTCCGGAGGCGGGGGCAAATGTATACTCTTCTCTCGTTCCAACGTTTGCTCGGCGTCTGAGGCGGCGTCCAGCAGTGTCTCCACGATAGTGATCTCGCACATGCGGACCATTTTCTGTATGTCCGACCGCATGTTTCGGTGTAGCAAGTCTAATTCCTGACTATACTCAAGCCTCGGCGATAATTTTTTCATTATGCCGATGAGGCACGTGAGGTAGTCTCGGACCAGTTCATCTGGTCCTTGTGTCCTTAGGTTGGCTTCATTCCATAGCCTCTGTTGGTATTGACGACTTGTACCATAACATCGCCTGGCTGAAGTGGTGAAGTCATTCCAAGCCCGTCACTTCGTTCGGTTATTCCTATACCAGGTCGCTGGGTTGTCTGTGAAGAGTTCAAACAGCGCTGCCAGAAGGTCATCGACCGTTAGATTGCTCAATGCGTTGCAATCCTCGATCCGCGCCAGGAATGCATCTATACTCTGGTTCTTGCTGCCAGAGAATCTGACGTTCCATTTTCTTACTATTTGGCCTACATCTTTATTCGAACCGAACCTAGACGTTCCGTCCAAACTTCCTGGTGGGAATCTTGGGCTTGAAGTGTTTCCAGGATTGCCACTCCTACTCACATCTGGTTGATCTCTTGGCCGCTGATGGTCAACGCTTATAGTCGTTTTTCGACTATCTGCCCCTCCCAGGCGCTGCGTACCATAGTAGGTGGCGCCGTTGTAGCACGAGATTCGTCCAGATGCGTGTCACCGTGTATTGTGAACGTGTCTTGGAAATTCACATGTCCCGGGCGTCTGGTTTCCTCGTTCCTTGTACTTGACAGAATCTGCTCTCGCTTCAGGGTGTCTACTTGCCGTTGAAGCAACTTGATCTGTGTGAGCAGTTCTGCCAATACGAACGATATATCCTTTGGTATTTGGAATTCGGTTCCTTGTGCTGACACTAGTGTAATCATCTGCTGAAGTGGCTGTGTGGCCGACTCCATCGTTTGTTCATCTGTTGTTGTCTCGTTGGTTGTTGGTGTTGTTTCGTTGACCTCTGGAGGCCTACGAAGCGACAGTTCAAGGTTTTTGAGCACGTTCGTGTCTGTGATCAGATTTGCCAGGCTGTGCGCGTTTGCCTGGCCTGTTTGCGTGCCGTCTTGAATATCGGCCGCTATTGTTTCGTCGATGAACTGACGCCTACGTCGGGCTCTGACATTGATGGTATCGCCCTCTTCATCGTCTTGTTCCACGAAATCATTGGCTGTGTAGTTGCCGAGCAACCATTTCTGCAGGCGATATGCCTGTGCGAAGTAGTTGCCCTCTGTGGACATCTTCAACTGAGATAGTGCTTCGTTTAGCTGCTGACCACTCAGTTCCGTCAGCCACGTCTCTACAGCTGTCTCTGTTGTGCTGGACATTCTAATCTTCTATAGGTTGCTGACTTCGTTCGCAATTACCTATATGTTTCTCGCCACGCGAGATTTTTGATTTCGCTTTTATTCGCAAGTGTGTGCAAGTGTACTATACACCTAAGGTCCGAGAAAAATTTCGCAATTAAATCTTTCTCGGTTGAGCAGAGTGTCAGACTGATCTTTGTTGCGCTTTTCTCGGTGCGTTATGTTTCGCAAGATCGTCTTTGTACTATTTTCTTAACTAATCACGAGTTTCTTTTTCCTATTTCGATCTTTGCGAGTATTCGGGTTCGAATCTCGCTTCAAACCGGTGACTTTAATTGATTTTCTCAACTTTCGTTTTAACCCGGTAACTTCGAGTGACCGGGTTCAAATCTCGTTTTGCAAATTAGAAGTGTGTGTGGGATTTGACGAAAAAATCTTCGAAACGAAAAATGAGTTCAGCCTTTGTTTCCCTCAATTTTTCTGTTATGATGTTTTTGGGAAAGAAAACAAAAAGAAAAAAAAATTTAAAAACTGCTAATTCGAAATATTCCAAAAACCTTGGAAATTCGAACCGCCAAAAATTCAAACCACTGAAAATTCGAAAATCTCAGAAAAAAAAGTTTAAAAGGATTTGAAAACTTCAAAAACCTCAAAAAATACTCAAAAATTCAAAAATTTTAAAAGTTTAAAAATTCAAAAATTTTGAAAACCTGAAAATTTAAAGTCTCAAAAATCCCAAAAGTATCAGAAACCCTCAAAAATAAACCCAAAAGTAAACCCAAAAAATTTTTCCAAAAATTCGAAAATCTAAATGTCCAGAAATTTCCAAAATCCAAAAAAATCGAAAAATCTGAAAATTTAAAACTTCAAAAATTTAAAAGCTTAGAAAATATATACCCTTCAAAATAAAGTAAAAAAAAAATTAAAAGTTCAAAAATTCAGAAGATGGAAATTAAATAAAAAATCACAAAACAAATTAAAAATCTTCAAATTCCAAGACTTAATGGTTACCATCAAGGCAAAAACCCGAAAAATTCTAATTTTCATTTAGCTCGGTAACCCGAATTTGTCCGCAATCTCCGGTCCGAATTACGGTTCAGCCGGTAACCTTACCTGGCTCGAGATTTCCGGTTCGGATCTCGGTTCGGCTTGGCAACCCAAGCCGCCTCGAGTCTCCCGGCTCGAATCTCGCTTCAGCCTGGTAACCCTACCTGGCTCAAGATCTCTCGGTTTGAATCCCGATTTTCGGCGAAAAAAATTTTGAGTTTGCCCACGGCTAGCAGCCCTGTACACCGCTCGCGGTTTGTACGCTTTAAACGGGCGTGCTAGCCTTTACCTTGTCTCTGTGCCTCGAGGACGATCGCTCTATCTCTGTCTCTCTCTCTCTCTCTCTATCTCTCTCGCAGCCGACGCTAGCATGTCCTCTCGTCTCGTCCTTCTCCGCTTCTCCTTCTCCTCCACTCTACTCTGGCTGCTCGTGGGATGTGCCTCCACACTCACAGCACAGTGGGGAGATATCTCGCGTACACGCTCCACTCACAATGCGGCGTCGCGGTAACAGGTCACTCCGCGTGCTCTGGCTTTTACACGGGAAGATGGCGGCGGGACTTAAACGGCGTTGACGTGCGCGGATCGAACTCGTAATTGATAGTGACGCGCACGAGGCGTCAGCGCGACCAGCGCCGCGCCCCCAGTCGCGTTCTCTTTAGGTAACTACCCTGTTGCGCGCGCGTCGCATATAGTGCGAACATACGCCGGTACATGGCTCTCATTTCGTTACAATATATATATATGTATATATATAGAATATTTTTCGATAAATCGAGAGTATACTTATATATATATGGGTAATTTTCTGGGAAATCGAAACAAAAAAATTCTTCTTTTTAATTTCACAGAAAATATTCCTTTTATAATATAGAATGCTCGTAATTTTTTTCAGATTTCTTTAAATTCCATATGTTTAAAGTTGGTTGCTAAATATGACAGTATTTTCATATACAGGGTGTCAATTAAGTCCCGGGACAGCTGAATATTTTCTAAAGTACTGCTTTTCTGGAAGAGGTCAAGGTCATTCCTTAAGTAACTTTGAACAAGGAACCCAACGGTGACCTTGGATTTGACCTTGAACCTCATTTTCAAGGTTATTTTGAGGTCAACCTCATTTTTTCAAACGGGAACCCCTATTTTTTATACCGAAATCGGAAAGAGCGGAAAATTTTACATCCGGATATGTATTGAGGTATGGGGTTGAGGTAACCCCTAGAGGTCAAATAGAGGTCCAATAATGACTTCTTAAAGATCTCGCGAGTTCAGTGGTAAAACAAAACAAACAAAGGTCATACCCTAGGTAAATCTTTACGGGGTACCCGACGGTGACCTTGGATTTGACCTTGAAGGTCATTAGGTAAATAGAGATTGAAATTTAGAGGTCTCCGTATTATTCTTTACTTCCTCAAGATTGTTTAACGTTAATTTGCTCATTTCAGTCTCCACATTAAGAAACTTTCGGTGTTCAACTCGAAATGTTGGTCATTCCGTTGTTATTAACAATAATTAGTGCAAAATTGAGATCTTTTGGCAATATCTCGAAAAATACTGCACATAGAGCAACATTCATTTTTATAAATATTTTCATTAAATTTAAGCGCACATATTTTCATTCTTATGCTTTCTTTGTAATTCCAATATTTTAACCATAAATGATGAAACAAACTATTCCCTTTCATATTTTACCGTTTACAGGCTTTGTGTATTAAATATTTATGTTTATCTTTCAGTTTCCACGTGTTATTTTTTATGAAACTTTATTGTCTTACAGTATTATTATACAAATATCCAAGCGTTATGAAAATATCACCAGTAGATTAATTGTTATTAGCAATAAACAATTAAAATTGTTGATATTAAATCTCGACAAATATTGCACATATAGGAACATTTATTATAACAAATATTTTCATTCTTATTCTTTTTTCGTAAAACCAATATTTTAACCATAAATGATATTTAGTCTTAATCATCTTTAAACGTAAGTGTTTTAAAAAATCTGAAAAATTTTTGCTTAAATTTTACATACTAAGAGGAACATTTTTACTGATGAAATAAGAAAAAAAAATTGTAATTGATCTCCATTATCCAGAGAATCACCTATATATAATATTCTGCGACTGCCGAAGGGATAGAGAAGCTGTTGCGCAGATCACATGCACGATATGTAAATTCGCACATTGCAAATTCTGAAGGAGAGCGGCGTCGGTATTATGCATCCTATCTCCAAAGCTTACTATTCATATTACCTACTATTCACACGCCATTTTCTCCCCGATATTTCAGAGCAGAGAGTACGTGCACGCGCAGCGACGCAGGAAAGCTGAGCCAAAATATGTCTCCTCTGATGCAAGTGCGTTTTTTATCACAAAATCAGTTAATGAAGTGTTAGTACGAGAGCGGGGAAGGATTCTTCTCGCATCAAATAGGTTTATTTGGTAATTCTTTTTCTATGAAAGTCATGTGTTCAGTAATTTCACCATTAGTAGATTTCCATTAGCACTCTATCTATCTCTCTCTCGAGTCTCATATAAATAATTATAGATGATTATTTAAAGTTCCGTAACTTTCATATTATTATTATTATCACTTGAAGCTTTAATAATTTATAAATTTTCTTTTGTTGCAATTCGGAATATTGACCGAGATCATATCTACAGATAACTGTTAGTAAAACATAGATCAAGACAGTATTTTGCAATAATAAAATATAACTAATATAATAATTTGCTAACTATAACATTTTGTATTTTGCTAGTACGATATCAGTGTATGCAAATATTTATTTATTTATTTAAACCAGAAAAAGTTTACAGAATATATATACAAACATACACTCCAAAACTCCACAGTGATACACAAAAGTTATCTATTCGCAAACACTGGCCTTACAACAATACTTATACTTAAATAACTTAATACTAAAACTTAAAAATTAATACTAAAAACTAAAAATAATTACAAGCTCAGTATCAACATTTTTTTTAGCATTATATACATATATAATATTAATCTTTAATAACTCTTGTTTGGTTTATTTACAACTATACTTTGGTTTAATTAAAGTAAGTATATCCTTACTTAATAATATAAACTATTATTTAATATAAACAATTGGATTTTACTCAATTTTTAATAATTTTTTTCGTGAGACTTTATTAATATTTAAAACTTTCAGTTCGTTTGGTAAAGCGTTAAAAGTTGTAATAACTTTATTATAACAATTCTTATCCCTAATTTTTTTTTATTTGCAGGTATATTCAGATTTTTGTTTCTCGTAATACTAGATGATGTGAGGTATTTCATTTTAAAATCATTGTAGTGAAATATAAGTGATTCGAATATAAACAATTGTTGTAAGTTATAGGGATTATCATGTATTACAAAGTTATTTTTATTAATTATTTTTAGACATTTTTTTGTGAATTTTGCACTATTTATCGAGCATTTTTATATGCTCCTCCCCAAGCTATGATACCATAGCTTATTAAGCTATTAAATGTAATATATCAATCTAAGCGTCTCTGTTAACATTGATTTAGCTATTTTATAAAAAAAATTTATTAGATATTTAGTTTTCTTTATTATGTATCGAATGTGATTGTTCCACTTTAAATTGCAGTCAAAGACTACTTTCAAATATTTGTAATTTTCTCCCCTGGTTATATTTCTATCCTGTATCTTTACATTTATTTGTGTTGGTACACTATCGATATCCAAACCGTAAATAACAATAAATACAGTCTTATCAGCATTTAATGATAACTTATTCACCACTAACCACTTGTATATTACTTGTAAATACTTATTCATATTTTATTGAGCTTCATGTCAATTATCTCCAGTGGCTATTATTGCAGTGTCATCTACATATGATATTATTGATTCCAGGGGGATTTCCTTCAATACATCATTAATATACAGTATAAAAAACAGAGGTCCTAGAATCGTACCTTGAGGAACACGCGTATTTATTAATAAGGTATCACTTTCATGGCCATCTATTGACATACTTGATATCTATTATTAAGATAACTTGCGAGTAAATCCAGCGTCTTTCCCCTAATACCAATACAATATAGTTTATCAATTAATATTTTATGATCAACTGTATCAAACGCCTTTGCTAAGTCAAGGAACGCTACGATTATTGATTTACTTTTATCCAAATTACTATACAAAAGATTCGTTATATAATTCAAAGCATTCTTTGTACCTATTTTCTTTATGAGTCCAAATTGATGTTCAGGTATTATATTATCCTTTTTAATGAACTCGTAGATTCTATTATAAATAATTCTCTCAAAGATTTTTGCAACATTAGATATTAGTGAAATAGGTCTGTAATTAGTAATATTATGTTTTTCACCTGTTTTATATATTGGAACAATTTTCGCCTTTTTTAGAGCATCAGGTCAGATGGCTTTCTCAATACAGGAATTAAAAATATGTGTTAGAGGTTCGACAATAAGGTTACATACTACTTTCAAGGTTTTAGCATTAATTTGTAGCAGTATTTGTACTAAATTATTATTAACAAAAACAATAACTTCATCATTTTTATTTATCCTACTATCATTATAGTAACACTTATATTCATAGTTTTACCTCATGTAAATTATAATTAACTTGTTCAAAAGCTTCAGTAGATATGATGACAACTGGTTTTTTAATTAAACTTTCAAATAATATTTTACCTTTATCAAAGTTAGCTTCATACTTCTAACATTTATATGCACGATTATATCGTTCTTATTGTAAATAGCTTTGTTAAAATTATCTAAATTACTGCACGTTTCCTCCTTCTTTATCAAATCTTTTTGTAACCTATCCAAAAAATCAAAAGAATCCATTTTTAACTATTAACTGTTTTTTTTTGTTCTTTGACCTCTTTTTTCTGTCTGTTGTTACGTCTAGATCATAGCCTAACATACACCTTCTCGTCATCAAGCTATATGTATCTTACCATACTGAATCCTACATATCGACCTACGCTATATAACGTGTATCCTACCTTGTCTACCTCATACTCCACGATGACACACTCCTCCACCCCAATATTTCCCGAATTACCTTCCGCGACTCTATACCTTTGTCGCCCCCTCCTCGAGTACGCATAATCAATTCCTAGTTTAGGCTAAGCATGCGACCCCCGCGTGGTTATAAAAGGCTTTCCATGGCTTCAGGCCATTTGCCCTCACACTTTTGCCATCAGCATAAAGCCTTCTGCATTCGAACTTTGAGCCGTAA
This sequence comes from Gastracanthus pulcherrimus, assembly GCA_949152435.1. Classification (NCBI taxonomy): domain Eukaryota; kingdom Metazoa; phylum Arthropoda; class Insecta; order Hymenoptera; family Pteromalidae; genus Gastracanthus; species Gastracanthus pulcherrimus. Next base: position 122,821,620 of record OX424573.1, read on the forward strand.
GCACGTACGCACCAGTTTGTTATTTTGTACTTCTAATATAATAAATCTGCTCTTAAACCTATTTGCTCGCGCTTATTTATTCGCTGGACCTGCGCTCCTATTCATATCTCCCGCCACCATCTCGAGTACGACACCACCCGCAGTGCAGCGCAGCTCAGCCGGCCCGACAACGAGGAACCAAGGCCTACACACGCACACAACGTAAGCCCTAAAATACATTGCTAAGCCTTTGTGATTCTATCGTAAACTCGCACTTCCTATTTTCACTACTATCATATTGAATATCATCTTCGCTATCCTCCTTTTGCTAAAGCCTCGACTCCCAGGTAAATTGCGCAAGTATTGACCAAAACCAGAGACGAACGCGATTTAATTCCATATTAACTTCGCGCCATTTATTGCTTACGCGCGACGTAACACTGTGTTACAGCAATTTATTGTTGAAACTTTTGTTTCAGTAGTACTTGTTGTTGCTTGTTTGTAGAAATCTGTTGCTCTTGTTGTCGTTGATTTGCAGTAGTCAGTTGTAAGTTGTTCTTGTTGTTAATGTTGTTGTTGCTGGTTTGTATGAATCATTGCTGACTTATCAACTGTCGTTACATGCTGCCTGTTTGCTACCTGCTGCGGATGGTAAACTGTATAAAACGATGGTAAAGAAGGTCTCATCGGGTAATCAGTAGAATTATTGTATGTATTGATTTTTTTTCTTCAAGATATTACATGAATTTGAGTCATTAGCAAAATGATTGCTGTTCAAATTTGTATTAAATTTTTTATTGCTATAATCACAATTGACATTCTTTGATATTATTTCTACAGTCATTAGTCTTGTGCATTCCACCACATTTAAGGTACATAGTTTCAAATGTACACATTTTTACACTGTGACCATTTCTACCATAGTTACTACATGGTCTAATATTTATCAAGTCATAGACTTTGCAAATTTGAAAGCCTACGAAAATTTTGCCATGGTTGTCCTTGACATGTTTATATATATCAGCAGGTACTTCCATTAGAACCGTACTCATGTTGTTTAATTTACTTTTGTACATGTGTAAGACTTGCCCTTTACTGGTAAAACTGCTAAATTTTCTTGTGTTTACGTCATTCTCTATATCATTTATTTCCATATTAGTATAGTTATCAATTTCCACAATTTTTATTTTAGGGTTATTGAGTTCCTCTATTTTAATATTATATATCCCTTCCAAATTTTCCTTTAACGTGGTTTCTGCTAACTCAACACTATAATTATTTAAACAGCTAATTACTAATTCTTCTTTATTGTTTAAGTATATGTTTTTCGTTAGTATTTTTTTCTGTTGTTAAACATTCAATTACACTTTTCTTAATGTCTGTATTGATATCACTGTTTTTTATTACCGTTATTTTAGGCACTTTTTTATTGTGATTTTGGAAAATTTACCTTATCAGCACATGACAATCTCTTGATTTCATTCTCTTTCTGAATTTCTTGTAGTTTTTCTACAATTTAATAAATCGTTTACTTCTTTCAATTCACTAACTAGTTGTTTCAATAACATGTTTTCAGTTTTCATAAATTCAAATTCACTTTCATCTTCAATAATTTGAGAGTCGAGTAAATCTTGGGTCTTATTTGAGGTTTCAGCCAATAACTCACTCCTTATTTCTTCTGATTTTTTTAGTTATACCTGTGCAATCAACAATCTAGCTTAATCATAGCTTATTTTTCCTCTTCAATTTTTGAGATTATGTTAACCTGACTATGTTCAGGACAAATTCTTAGACTATCACTTATAAATTTATAATTGCTATGTTTTTGTGTCAAACAACTATAATGATATGCTTCATCGCATATAATACAAATCTCTGACGATGATCATTTTTGTTAATGGCAAGCAAAACAACCACTCTTGTCCGGAGGCTTCCGACCTCCCGTCATCTTGCCAGATGATCCGAGATGAGAAATATGTACGGCAATATTATTCGTTTTTCATAACTGAAGATATGATACTTTTCAACGAGTACAATAAATAAAGAAATAAAGGCTAATAATAATAATAAATAATTATTTATTTATTTATGTGTAAATTATTTTTTTTACCTCATCCTGATATACTCCAGCGTATTTGCTACTCTCGACTCAAAAACCACAATCTCGAAAGATATAATTATTAAAATGATAATTAAAATTATTTTGTTATATTGTAAAAATTTAGATTGCATAATCTACTTGAATATATATCTAAATATTTTAATGAAAATATTAACGTTGCAGACGTTATAATAGGAATACTTTAATTATACTTTCAGGGCTATATCAACACGTATGGTTGCTGGCATGTGGTGGTTTTTTACATTAATTATGATTTCATCATATACAGCAAATCTTGCAGCTTTTCTCACAGTAGAACGCATGGACTCACCCATTGAAAGTGCTGAAGACTTAGCGAAGCAAACTAAAATCAAGTATGGTGCTTTGAAAGGAGGAAGTACAGCAGCTTTTTTTAGGGTGAGAATTATATATGAAATAAACTCATGCTTTGGATGATATACTAACAAAATATAAAACAATATTGTATAGAGGCTCGATTCGTTAAGGGGGGGTACACCCTGAAAGCGTAAAAATCATGCCTATTTTTACGATTTTTTTTTGAGAAAATGAATAAAGATAGAGCAATTTTGTTTTCAGATATTTATTATACAAGCTTTGAAGAAGATTTGATAATTTTTTTATGACAATTTAATACAAAATGGCGGCGTGGCGGCTTATCTCCCGAAGTGCCTTAAAAAAAAAGATGAAATCGGGTGGAAAATGTGCAAGTGATGCCGGATGACCTAGAACAAAAATTTTTATGAATTTGTACTTATAATTGGTTTATCTCGTAGCTGTCATCGGGGTTTTGCGATTTAAAATTTTTTTTTTAATTATGAGACTTCAAAGTAAAAATTTTATTTTTCGCAAAACAAATCGTTTTCAAACAAGCATAAAAAATTTTTCGAGCAAGATATCAAAAAACCCCTATGGCAACTACGAGATAATTATGTTACAAATCAAATGAACTTGAGTTTAGGCAAATCGGTCAAAAATTGTAGCAGTAGGGCTTTCCACCGCTTTAAAAACGTGTTTTTGAGAAAAACGCGTTTGAAGTTTTTTTTTTTACTTTTTGTTAAATCAAAGTAGGAAAAAAATATTTCACCTCTAATCATCTATTCCAGCTCCATACTGTACGCCTTCTTCTTCAACAAATGATGCTTCAGACTTTTTTTGTTCATTTTTTGATCTTCTGCGAGCATCTTTTGCTTCATCGCTTATACTCTTTTCGGCGTAGTCGATTCTCTCGCTGTCAATCTCGAAGCAGTAATTGTAACAATTTTCGCCAATTTCAAGTCCCAATGCCTTCATTATGTACATGAAACTTTTGAAACTATCATTAAAGGTTCAAACTGCATACTAGTTGCAACATCAATAACAGTTTTGCCGGTGGAGTGATGCTTCGGCGCAAAGTTCCAAACTACGCTGTTGAACGACTCGTTACTGTTCTGCGTGTAGCCGCCCAAGCAGCGCTCGAGTAAATCTCCTTTCAAAAGATCTTCATAAACTTCTTTGACTGCTTGAAAAACTTCATCTTTCATCGGTGGTTTATGAGTAAAATCTTTTAGTTCTCCAGTTGCTTTAGCCTTTTGCCACTTGCACCATGAATAAGGACCAGGCGGGCAATCTTCGTGCTGTAGTTTATTGTCGGTCGACATTTTATGCTTTAGATCAGCCCAAATCTCTTTTTTCATTGCTTTATCTGAGTCGCAATTTCTTCTTATTGCTAAACCAACATTTATGGCTAGTTCATCAATCAGTTTGTTCGTCAGCTTACCTCGTCCTCCAAGTCCTTTCTTTTATTTTTCTTGTCGCGTAGTCGTGTGCCTACACGCTTTTGCACATGATCGACGCATTCCTTTTTTTTCACATCGAGATCTGGGTAAGGATTACTGTACCTTTTTTTGTGTCAGCATCCCGGATGTAAAATTCGTACTTGACTCCATGCAGTTCTTCAGAACGCTCGAACATTTCGACCACAGAATCAACTTCCATTTTGCCGAACGATCCTTCGTGATTTTTCATGCATTCATCTTCGTGCTCCTCAAGCCAATTGTCATACTCTTCAGTGCCTTTTTTCTTCTCCCAAAGTGAGCATGATAAACAAAATTTTGATTTCACTAGAATGTCGATTACTTTACCAGTATACTATCCAATCAAAGAAACGAAACCAAACAAAGATGTAAAGCCTTTTTTCTTGCCAACTACCGTCGCCCGATACTGTTAAACCTTTTTCTTTTCTTTCTTTCATTTCTTCGATCTCTTGTTTTGCTGCCCGACTCATCGATTTATCTGATACCATGTTACATGCATCTGCTATGCCAGTCTGGATTTTTTAATAAAAAGATTGAAACACCGGCCGTGGTAATTCCATTATAGCACAAAACTTTTTCAGACTGTACATGCCGAGTCCCATCAGTCTAAAGGCAAATATAATTCTTCTATTTATATCATAAGCTCTACTGTCAATCAAAGGACATGAATTTACTTCTTCTTTTTTACAATCATTTGAGCATTTCATTTGTATTTTGAAACCGAGTCCACGACACGAAATTTCAGTAAACAAAACGTCGCCGTGACACTTTTTGCAACATAAATTCTTCGATAGAAAATCAAAAATGCCACAAATTCCAATGATGCGATAAGCAAATCCTCCATTGAAAGAGAAATCGGAATCATTCTCGGCTAGTTTTAATTTTTTTGCTGATGCACTTACATTATACATGTCACATTCACGAGTATCATCGTAGCGATTTTTCGGAGGCTGTTTTCTTTTCTTATGACTACTCCGATCGTTGATTTCTCGACTGCCTGTATGACGTTCTTTTAATTTCGGCACTTCTTGCATGTTTTCACTACTAAATTAACACAAACAAAACAGAATTTAAGTATAAAAACGCCAAAACTATTTCTCCGATGGGAGAGTAACTCTGCTCGAGCATGTGCAGCTGTTTACTGAAGTCTAACGGTTTTCTAAATAACTTGGCGTCCTAGAACGCCCTGTATAGGTAATAGAGTACGAAAAATACTACTTACCATTAGCCAAATATACCTGGCATTATTATACGATGGTTAAAGCATATTTATACCTGCTGCGCTAGCGCACCCGCAGCGGGTCGACATAGACAGTTGACGCGCTTTGAGGTACTTTTGGAAAATCGCTCATAACTCACAAAAAAAATTTCTTTGCTATAAAACCAATTGGACATCATTCTTACTATAATAATAGATGATTTTATGCAAAAAAATCGATTTTTTTTAAATCTCAGGGTGTACCCCCATCCCCCCCTCCCCCTTCTTAATAATGAATAGATAAAAAAAGTCTTTATTGATCATTGCAAGTCAATTTATTTATTTGCCGACGTTTCGGATGGCTTGGTACATCTTTTTTCAAAGGGTAAAATATATATTAGAATACAAAAAATTATTATACAATTGAGTATGTATATCTTGTTTAATTGTATTAGTGAAATTTCGAAAATCAAACTTCTGGGCACTATTTCTTTCATTGACACAAAATAATTTAATAAAGTTTAATTTATTGATGGTTTTACTAATAAGGTTGATATTGTGTTTGTGAAACATGCTGCGAGAAAGTGGCACTCACAGAGTTGGGTTTCCAACACGGTTCAAAGGTTTCATACCGTAAGATACCAAAGCAGGTATTATTCAAAAAAATGTCGTAAACTAAAGTATTATACTTTAGAAATCAGAGATTCTTCAAAATAAATATAACTGCGCATTTAGTTATATGAAATAAGTTTTTTTTAACTGTTAAGAAGTATTTCTTAAACTGAAAAACTAATGTAAAGAAAATATTCATCAATTTCAAAGTACACGAGTGAATAACTCGGGAAAACCGCCGATTCATTGTAAGTTAACTTTCTCAAACCTCATTAATTGTTATAATATGAAATTATTTCAATTATTTGTTTACCAGTAATGTCGTTTATACGAATCGTCGAACAAACTAACATCCTATAGAGGCAATCAAGTTTCCTGTACATACATTTATTGTAATATATTAATTTAAATGAATATTAGATACATCATTCGCTTACTAACGCTCGCTCGCATAAGTTAAAATTAAAATAGCAGAATAATGATAAAATCTATATATGCAATATTATTATTGGGATATTATTAGTATACAAGAATACAAATATTGTCTATTAACAACAAATTATCTAATAATATTTAATACACTGCACCAAGCGGGTCTATGGCTAAAGATGTTAGACTTGGAAATATGTATAAATATAAATAGATGATGATAAGCTGTATATATTAAATCAATACGTGGAATCATTGACTCGGGTGCTTAGCTGAACGCCTGTGGGGGTTCGAGAGTCAATATAAGAGTTATTTAGTATAATTTTATTATTTTAATGATTATACATATATCATAATTTTAAGTTGCAACATTTTTAAACATTTAGTTTAAGAGACCTATAATTTTCAAATTATAAATCCCGATACTGTAACACGAATTTTAACTTAATTATTACATTTTTAAATTTTAATTTAAAAGTAATTGTTAAAAAAATTAAATCAAAAATAAATAAAATAAACTAATAAAATAAAATATAAAAATAATAATAATTTTTTAATTATATAAAATATGTCTTTATAGACTATGATAGTGATAGCCATATTTTTAAACTCTTGATTAAAGAGCAATTTATTATAGAATCATAATATAATAAATCATAATAGAGAAGAGAAAGTGTATAATTTATATTTCCAACAGATCACGTCACTGGTCTCTGTATTGTCGACTAAGACTGGAGATTAGGCATTATAATTTGAATTTTAAATAAAAAAAAGATAATAAATCTGTAATTAATCTCAAAAGAAATCTAAGGCATTCTAAAAAAGAGTATTCCACTGCATACTAATTAACTTTTGATTTAATTTGTTTATCTTTCTTATATAAATAAGTGATTATACAATGTAACCTTTGTATTTGCAAATTGAAAGCAAAAAAATACTGGAAATTTATGACATACGTCGACTTGCACTTCATTAGCATTATTGCTTTTATTTTAATACAAATCAATATCTTTATTATAAAGGAGTCGCATTGCTTATCATGACAAATATTCAAAGCGGTATTTTGGTTACAAATAACAACTGAATTTTATGAAATTTAAACCAGACACTGCTTACGCAAATTTTAAGTGCATACTATGTGGATCTTTTTCTAAAAAACTTACTTTTCTTCCAGTAATAATTTAAAATACAAAAGCCAATACAGATTCCAGTAAAAAAATTAATTCTTGAAACAGAAAATCGACTTACTATACCCTTCGATTCTATAAAAATATTATATGATTTTCAAAAGAGGCCGTTATTATTTGGATTCCTAAACGCGCTTTATAAGTACCTTTCACTTCTCCATGAGTATATAAATTCTAGGATATATATATATATATATATATATATATATATATATATATATATATATATATATGTGTGTGTGTGTGTGTGTGTGTGTGTGTATTACGTTCACTATTGATTAGTTAGATTTATTATTAAATTATTTATTACCATTATTATCTTTAATGCAAGAAGTATAATACTCTGTACATCTATTTTATGTCATTGATTCAAAAATACTCAAATATACGAAATAATAAATCAACATAAAGAGCACATTACAAACATAATATTATGTTTAATATTAATTTTCATGATTTATTATTATTATTATTACCTCTAATGCAAGAAACAAAAGCGTATAGCTAGAGAATGCGACGACGTCGAGGGCGACACCAGAGTACGCCGCAGCCCATACTCTGGAAAAGAGTTAGAGTGAGAGAGGGAGAGAGCGAGCCGGTAGTAGCGGGAGCGCACCTGAACGCAGGCCAAGCTCGCAACGTGCGACTAAAGCAGCATCCGCGTGCTACAGAGCATGGACTGTACGGCACGAGAGATGGCCGCGCGCGCGTGGGGGAATATAGCTGGTGCTGCGCCACCGCCCACAATGGCTATGCATAGAGACGCTTCAGGCCTAGGTGGCAGCACTCTCCAATACTTTATCTCCCGCATTAATTAATTTAAATTGCGCGATCGTCGCCACGACAAATTATTGAGCCGAGCATTGATCTCAGATCACGTAGTACTTAACCTGTAGGTACTACGTGGGTTATCTGAAAACTTGATCAATGCTAAATAGATAGGGAGGCCGAGGTAGTGGGGATAAATGCCAGGAGTAGGAGCCGAAAAAGCCGAAGAAAGCGATCGCGAGGCCGAGCAGTACGACCGCGACGTCGTCCTCTCTCACTCGCTGCTGGACTATCGTATAGTACGGACTTCTAATTATTCGTATTTCGTTAGACACAGTAGCCATCTTGTTATTCTGTAGAATCGTGAGAAGAGGTTAGCTTGTGTAGAAAGAGAGAAAGAGAGAGAGGGAGAGAGAGAGAGCGAGAGAGAGAGTTAGTTGAAAGTCGAGTAGGACAAGTAGTTACAGTTGCTCTTGCCTATTAATAGCTATCGAAGTTATTAATAAGATTTTCGTGGCTTAGTTAGTTTTTTTTATATTTTGTTGGAATAAAACACCGAATACGGTGAGTGGTAATTTATGCCTGGCATTTCATCGAACGAGCGTCTGGCATAATAATTATTTGTTAATCTCTTTCTAATTTTGAGGACGATTATTATTATTATTGCTAACATAAATTATTTTCAGGATTGTGTCAGGCTGGTTGCGCTATTAGCAAACCAGGTTATTGACGTGTTGCAAAATATTGTAATAATTAAAAAAATTAACCGCGATTTGGGGGTTTTCGTTTGTGTTACAGGTTAGGTTTCGTTGGGTTGGGTTTGTCAAGCTCTGGGCGGATCTACTCAGCGACCTCCTCAGAGAGAACGCGACTCGTAGGCTAGATCAGTGCTGCCTTTAGTATTCGATTTAAAGTGGAGATTTTTCGTGATATTAGTTACGAGCTCATAAATACTAATTTATTAACAATCACTATGTCACACTACTTACCAGTAGTTTATTAATCAGGTGGTGCATTTTTGATAGTCACCGGAGCTTTAAACTTATCTTCAGAAGTGTTATACTCATAGACGTAGTTTGTATAAGCTATTATATATTCTACACCTAGACTTTAAGTTCGTCTCGGTTTAACTTTCAATGCTTAATATTATTAATACCATAACAGTTAGGCTAATTTGAAAACACTCAATAAGTAGAGAATATTTTTCTTTGCTTTTAAAATCTTAAAAGATTCCTTTTACATAAACAGAACAAAAGTTATTTGACATCAAAAGTTAATGCGAGACGAACATAAAGTCTACTAAATAAGTGCTAAAATATATAAAAATAAAAACATAATCTACTAAATAAGTGCTAAAATATATAAAAATAAAAACAACAACAAAATATATACAATACAAAAAGTATCGCACATCATTTTTGCCTATGTTTTTTTATTATATTTTATAAATAATCTACTTATCTAATAGTCGATAAAACCGTGTAGATCCTTTAAATGTTTATCTATACATACCACTAAATAACAACTTACGCTATAAATAAAAACAACTGCTCTGTATATCCTCAGGGACTAGTATAGTCATGTCTCATACAGACTAGATAGATACACGCCAACACCTCCTGTGAGAGGAGAGAAATTGCAGTGCCCAACTGCCCACAGTGGAAGGAAAGAGAGGTGTGCACCCTAGTAACTGTCCCAACTTCCGCCATTTATAGCTCGTGTATTTTCAATGAGCCATAAACAGCGATGGTTGGGTCGACTCCGAAGCAGCACACCTCTCTGGCTGGCATCAATAACTTTCTAGTTCTACATATCTCCAAGTCTACAGGAGTGCCGTTGCTTTGCGCCGCGAAGTTCCTTCTGAACTTTTATTTATTTAATTTTTTGGTTCAGTTGTATTTAAAATTTTCTAATTATTCTTTTTATAAATAATTTTTGTCTGTGAATTAGTTTTGATTTATATAAATTCTCGTCGAACTTATTCGTGTACCTGTGCTACTCGCTTCAGCCGCCACGCCATTAGTGAAAATTCAAGCTAAATTACTACGTTTTGTGCCATCTGCTGGCCATTAGAGATGCAACGGGTTGCTTTTCATGTCCCGTGCTTATTTAACTTTATTTCTTTTCTTTTCTTTTATAATATTTAGACTTTTCTTTTATAATATTTAGACTTTTCTTTTATAATATTTAGTCTTTTCTTTAAATTATATTTCGATTATTGTCTAACTTGTAAGAAATACACCTTTACAGTTGTGCATTTCCCCGACGAAATAAAAGGCACCAATTTTATTTTGAACATATATATGGTTCTCTGATTTTCGTATTTGTTTTGATTTCGTGTTCCATGATGAAACTTACCCTCACGTCCTTTGTGTGTGTGAGCGCTGAGTATAATATAAAGCTGAGGGAGGTAGCAAGTATATGTGACAAGATTTTCGTAGTAGTAGTACTGTGCCGCACCGAGGGAACCCGTTCGTGTAAAACAAGCGAGATGGTGATTGTTCAGCGTAGCCGTCTGCTACGTCTGTGTAATTATTATTTAGTCCACGGTTTTACTAAGGAACCTGTTCAATAAATTTACTGATATTTTGTACCTGTATTTTAGAAAATTCGTATCTGTTATTCTATTAATAGTCTTATCATGAAAGTGGATATTCAACATTTCAGAAAACTTTCTTATATATTCAATGTTTTCTTGATCTAAAATTTATACGGAATCAAAATCAAATTGATTGTCAGTGTTTATGCTGTGCGAAGCAGTAGCGAAGGTAGTTTGTATATTAGTTCTATTAGAATCTTTCTAAAATAACAATTCCCTTATCTCACAGATATCCTTAATTTAGGTGAACAATTTAATTTTACAGTAGATTTCGACAAGCAATTTTTCAAAAAACTAGAATAATGTATATATTTCAACAAAAACATTGATAAAGAAGTAAGAGAGAACGTTTCGAACATAATTAATAGAAATATCAAAAACAAACAACACATTTCGTACATAGACAAAGTTGTTGACTAAAATTAAGTTTACTAAAAAATTGTTACAGAAACATAAAAACCTATTTCTCACTAAAGCTGATAAAGGCAATATGTATATATAAAGACTGTATCTATAGGCAAACAAGATTACATTGAACAATAATAAAATTCTTTGAATGTCACTAACTATTATATAAGAATCAGACCTAACCCTAATTAAAAAATGCAAATAACATGGAAGAAATCATAACTAAATGGGATGCAAAAGGTGTGCTTGATTGTGTTGATTCTTTCAAAACTATTCGAACTAATCGAGCATAAGAAAAACTTCCCTATTGGAATAATAGTTTTAGACTTACTAAGTACGATATACGATTTAAATAAATGATTGTCATTGTTATTTAATTTAATTTAGCTAAAACCAGCTTCATGTATAAAGAAAAATAGCCTCACAAACAAACACACTCTCGATTGCACCATTATACCTTCAGACTATAATCTTATATCGCTAGATGTTGTGTCATTATTTAGTAACCATCTTAAAAATCTTATTATAGACGCTATTTCATCTAAATGGGGATTTTTAAAGAACAAAGTGAATTTATCAAAATTAGAATTTTTAGAAGTCATACAGGTTCTTTTAGATTCAACTTTCTTACAATTTAATAATAAATTCTATCAGCAAATCATGGGGGCTCCTATGGATTTCTACAGTAGTCCCTGGTTTGCTGATATTACTTTAGAAATGTTAGAAACTCATTGCTTAAATATTCTTAAAATAATGTTTTATTGTACAATCAGTACATTGATAACTGTTTTTTAATAAATAAACAAAATGAGATATATACCACTTTAGCGACTTTGAATAGTTTGAATTCACATCTACAGTTTGCGGTAGACATAGGGAAAGATCGTGAGATTAGCTTTTTGGATTTAGAAGTAACTATACTAGTTAATCAACCCCCACTTATTAATTGGTATATGAGAGAAACAGCATCAGGCAGATACATAAACTTCTACTCATACTACCCTACGTCACAAAAAATAGCAATCATATAACCTGGTAGATAAATACATAACACTAGTATATCCAAAATTTCACCACATCAACCTCAACATTATAAGAAGTATCCTATTAGTTAATGATTATCCTTCAACCTTCATAGACAAATACATAAACAAAAGAATAGCACACATACACACTCCATTAAACAATAATAAAAGTAGCAATAATATTTCTAAAGCAAACAATTTTATGGTTCTTCCGTGTGTAAAAAATCTAACTCCTTCTATAAATATAATTTTACACAAATATAACATAACACAGGTGAATAAAATTATTAATAAGTTCAGTACCATGGTTAAGGGAAGAAGCTATCGATTTTTTGCCAAAAAATGCCAACAAAACCAGTCTAAAATGTCATCTTTTTCTATATTATAACATATATTGCAGAAAAAATATATTCCTATTAAATTAAAGGATTGTAGTGTTTGCTGTATCTTCTTCCCTTAAGCTTAGTAAAGATAAACTTAATAATCTAGAGAAAAGTAGTATTGTTTATAAAATCAATTGTAAAGATTGCCCCGCTAATTACATTGGTAGGAGTTAACGAAAAATAATTAAACATAGAAATGAACATAGAAATCATCAATTTGATTTTTATTCGGCACAAATTTTACACTTGCTACCTCCCTCATCTTTAAATTATACCAAGCGCTCTCGCGACACAGGTAAGTCGCTTCCCCCTCTTTTGTATTCATACTCCCACCAATTTTTCGCTGAATTCGAGGTAGTTTTCGCAGTACCTCTCTCGCAAGTGGGCTGACTAAGCGAAGTTGGTCCGACGTGATATGTGAGTTTTGGATTTTTTTATAATATTAAAAATTTAGCTTACGTAGGACGTGTTTTTATTGTATAATTTTTATAAAAGAAAAATTTCGTTAGGTTCTGAGATTTGGTTAAGATACTTATTATTAGTACCTTTATAAATTACTATTCCTCATGTGAGACCTAAGAAGATTTTAATGGTGAGTGTTTTGCTAGTTAATATTTAAATTGACACACATTGTTCATTTGAACATACATTAACTTTAAACTATATTTTTGTAGCCTTGAAAAGGGACGCCATAAATGCGTTCAAACCGTAGGCGAATAAATCCATTTGACTTGCAGGGTTCATTATTCTCTTTTCCTTCGTCTAAAATAACATATTTGTATCTGAACAACTAACGATTACATTTCATCACGTATGACTGGAATACATTTGTTCGATGGGGATATTTCTATACGTAAATTGCACTATCATTTATACACAATCGCACATAATGCTAATAGAATTTATGTCAGAGGTCACGAGAAAGCACAATATTTGGAATCAACACTGTCATGTACAATCGTCAACATAGATGATTACACTATTCAATGTTTCGCTGATCTATGAAGTCGATTCTCTTGTATTTAACTGTGCTATTTTATTCCTTGTCAAAAATTGCATATAAAAAGGAACAACGAGTTGCTTTATTCACTACTCCCCGAAGAATTTCAACAAGAGTTGCCCGAAAAACGCTACGCAATATTTTACGATTCGCTTCAGAAATTTATTTACAACAGAAAAATTTGCATTATCAGATTTGACTTGGATTCACATTCTTGCTAGGGAGTTGATCAACTGAATCGAGCAAACGAGAAAGATTCAAAGTACTAGAGTGCCGACGATAAATACGTACCGTACCAGAAAATAAACAATCATTATAAATACCGAGAAGATAATGAGAGGTCTGGAGGGGGTTAAAGCAACGACGGTAGGAGTATATGCTGCGGATCGGTTCCCAAACGTAATGATAGCTCCGGTCGCTATTGTCGATAACACCGATGAACACACGAGGCCAGGAATACATTGGTTTGCCATATCTTTATATGTTTCGATAGCTACGGCGTGCCACCAGTCTCAAAACAAAATTTAGATTGCCTTCGAAACAACTGTAAAAGTTTTCGCTGGTTATCAAAAAAAACTTCAGAGCATCGATTCAACTTGTTGCGGTCAGTATAGTATAATGATTTTGTACCACATCAGCCGTCGTACAGATCTGCGTACATTCTGCCGATTCATTTATCTGTGTGCTAGGAGAAACGGTACTATAGTTATAAGTTTCTATAAAAAATATAGAAAAAAATTAAGTATAAAAGATGTAAACGAGCTGGCGCATTTAGGACTGAGCGGTCTCTCGATTTAGGATATTGTTATCAATCATGTACTACTTAATTGAATTGTGCTTAAACACTGTATTTTTACAACATTGTAATAAATGTACTTTTTCAAATGCATAATTTTTTGGTCAAGTTTTTACACACCCTACATTCTCCTCTTCCCCTTTTTCCTTCTCCTCTCACTCCACTTATCGGCAAATGATTTTCTTTTTGTAACACATGACTCCTTCTGATGTTTGTAAATGTATTATATCTCTAGAGGCGCTTGCATAAGGCTTTTGTTCCGAAATGAAAATACTCTAAGGATGTGTCAACTCCCCGTTATCACGATACGTCTATAGACACAGTCAGTAGTAGTGGCGGTTGTAAAACATAGAACGCAACGTACTTCTTCGGTAATTTTATTAGTTTTACCTTGGATCTCAAATCATTCGGTTGCATACACGACGCACATGTACGGTATAAATTTTGCTTATTTCATACTTAAAAACGCGCGCGTTAAAAATGGCTTGTTTGTCAAACAAACGATAAATATATCGTAATACCGGAGCTACCTAACATCTTACTTGACACTACGTACGCGCACAACAAATCGAATCAGAAAAGAATCTCTGTAGTCCTTGAGCACCGTGATGTTACTACCACGAGGGTGTTAAACTTATTATCTCTGGTGCTTCACACAAGAATGTTACGCTTCATTAAAACAGTTGAATTCTTTTAAATAATAAATTCATCACGATATCTGCCTATTTTTTAAACACTTATTCATTTTACCGAGAGTTTGGAGGCCAATTAAAGTTTTTTTACTAAATCACGATCTCGACTTCACACCGTCATACGGTACTAAATCGATCACCATAGATGAAAGTCTTCAAACGCTCGAAAATCAGGATTCCAAAGAAGAACAGCCGTCAGCTAGTCCGGGTTAACCTTCTGAGAAGAGAAAAGCATTTGTCAATCCACCAGGCATCGTCATGCACCAAACAACGCTCGAAGGATTACGTAATCAGAACAGTTTCCTAGACCTTCAGCTTCGCGGTTTAAAGGAACTAATCGGTAAAGTCAATCGCAATGTGGACTATGTACCAGAATATTTGAAAAGTAAACTTGAAATAGGAGAAACGGAAACGTAAATAAAAATCATAAATGGTTTTAAAACATTCCGAACAATACTATTCAATTCACCATAATGGTATAGAGGGATTCATTACTCTAAAAATGGTTGACGACAACGACTGTCACAAAAGTCAATATTTAATAATTGTTTTGTAGGAAATTCTTGCTTTTAATTTACCAATCATAGCAAATAATCTGCAAAATTATATGATTTATGTGTGAAACTTTTATAAAATATACTACTTTTATTATTGAATTTATTATTATTATTTCTTGCACCTTCCACGCCCCATCATTCTACCATACGATGGTTCTATACCCAAAAAGTCAAATTCTACCAGCTTCCAAAACAACACTCTGAATTTCAAGTCTGTTAAATATAAGCATATTAGAAAGTTATTTGTGCAATTTGAACTTAAATTGATCAATATAATTTGGTTTTATTAACAGATAACCATTTGAAATTGTGAAAAAAGCGTGTACATTCCATGCGTATACAATTTTTTCAAACGCTTTTCTATCCCATTTTTTTATGTTTTTGACACAAAAATATAAACATTGTATGGATCACATTATCAAAAAAAAGTAAAATTTATTTTAGTATCAGGCATATCAGAAACCATTTTAAGAAAACGTAAGAATATACTGCTTTTTAACCTTTTTTTAACTGATTGAGGCTCTTATTTTTCAAATATCAATTTTATGAAAAAATTAAAACATACAAAAGATTTCAAATGTAAATGTAATAATTATTTCCTAAGTGTCATATAAAAAAATTATTTAGTTTTAGAGTTATGATATCTATGAGCTCTTAAATATTCATTTGATTATAAACTATAATATAACCCAATATAAAATAATCGACTTTTTGAGTGATTTTGGGTATAGAATCACCTTAAGGGGACAGGTCCACCTTTAAATTTAAAATTAATTGATAATACATTTTAAGGTAAGTTACTCATCATATTGTTACTCATCAGGTTGTATACAACCTGATTTTTTTTTCGGTAAATTTGAACATTTTATCAATATATAACAAAAAAATATAAAAAAAAACTTTTGAATCTTGTTAGGTCTCTTTAATTGACTACACTGAAAACCTCTATATTCCTTGGGTTACCGCAAGATTTAGAGAGCCAATGTGATCGGATTCATGATTTCAAGGTTTTTTTATGTTCAAAATACATGTAGTTATGATATGAGAGTGGAAAATTGTATATAAAAATTATTGACCAAAGTTTTAGTCTATTTAAGCGATATTTCATAATACAATGTTAAGAAATCGAAAATTTTTTGATTAAATATACTATAACTTTGGTCAATAATTTTGATATACAAATATCATAACTACATATATTTTGAACTTAAAAAACCTTGAAAGCGTCAATTCGATCTCATTGGCTCTCTAAACATTGCGGTAGCCCAAGAAATATAGAGGCTTTCATTATAGCTAATCAGAGGGGCATAACGACCTTCAAAATAATTAAAAGAAATTTTTTTAGTTATATTTTAATAAAATGTTTAAATTTACCGAAAAACATAAGATAATATATAATGAGTGACTTATTTTTACCTTAAAATGTATTACCAATTAATTTTAAATTTAAAGGTGTATCTGTCCCCTTAAATATAAGAATTTATCCAGAAAAGTAGCATTCCTTGTACGAGTAAGATCATTATTAGATGCAGTCATGGGGCATTGTACAGGTAAAATTGCATCTTAGATTGTTGCCGATATTTGCTGAAAAAGAGGAAGCTACAGGGAATCTTACGTTAAATAATGCGAAGAAATTGATTTTTTCCAAAGGCGCAGTGACAATAATCAAGCTGAACTCATCTTGGATAATAATAATACCTAACTCAATAAATAGCCTTTGCGTTCTGATTTTTATCTCATTCACGTTCAATTCACCACTCTTGCAGCCACCGATTACAATGGGTCAAAAACAGCGCAGCAGCAGCAACAGCAGCGGCTCGCAGAATACCGGACGCAGGGAAGTAATACCAGTTAAAACGAGGGAGACAAAAAACCTGATTTACAGTGGAAACAATACAGTAAAAAAATGTCTACTAATATATATTCTATTCCTGAACGAAATGGATATAAAAAATTTTAATTTCTTACATTTTTTATCAGAAAATAAAAAAGGTCCTTTTGAGGACCAGAAAACATTTCAACAGAGGAACGCCTGTTCAATACTTAATCCTATTACAATTATACAATTGTTAAACAAAATTATTATTATTAAATAAAAAGCTTCATTGCGTTACGTCTTCTACCTGATTAACGCAACACTTCTATGTCAGCTAAAAGGGTTAAATAATCTCCTAAGGAAAAGATCATAACTCTCGGTCCTGAGTTTTGATGAGACTTTGGGAAATATCTTTTGATACCTAATAATGAAGCCCAGGACCCGTATTTTGATCTCATAGGCAACGTAACCCGAAATACAACTAAAGCCTTAGCGTTGCTCATATACACAATGTTAAAAATATTATATGTATACTTATACTAACAATATAATGACACGCTATATTTCCTGCATACATAGTACCACATGCAATCAAACTGTGGATACTAAAATCAAAAGATCTATAGTAAAAAGTGATATGTGCATAAGAAAATCAATTGTATAATTAAATGGTGTGAATATATTAAAAGTATAAAATATGTGAGAAGTGTTGTTAATCAATTTAAGAGTTTATTTAAAATATTGTTGACGCTGACATTTATCTAAGGATTTATTCCAGTTTAACAAATTATTGACTAATGTAAATATATTAACATAAATTCAGATGTATGTACTCCATTATAATTAATAAAGTAGATCATTTAAATCTGTTTTTAATTTAAGATAATATGTCAACATTGTATAATAGTGTAAATAAAATTATTAGCTTTTGTCATATTACAAGACTTTGAAATTATTGTTCACAACTGTTTATCTGTTTCTAAACTGGAATATCGAGGCTATATCTTGATGCGTAGTCGATATACTTTATGTTTCTACGTAAAACGGCCATATGTATGTGGTTTCACTTCATGTGCATACAATGACGCGTAATCCAAAAACATGTATTATAAACAATATGGTGTGAACAATGGGGTGCACACTTCTTTTATCTCTTGTGCGTTTCCGGATGTGCCGAATCTATTAGGATTTGAATATTATTTAATAGATTCGGCACATTCGGAAACGCACAAGAGATAAAAGAAGTGTGTACCTCATTGTGCACACCATACTGTTTGTAACACATGTTTATGGATTTTGCGTCCTTTTATGCATATGAAGTGAAACCAAATAAATATAGCCGTTTTACGTAGAAACATAAAGTATATCGACTAAGCACCAAGAAAAGACCATATTTGCAAATAGGTTTCAAATATATTATTTATGCTGACTCTTTCCGTCTCTTGAAAAGTTGTGAAATCTCTCTAAAAAAGCTTTTAGATAAAGTAAAATGTTGGAAAGTATAAGTTTTAATATTCCTTATTCATAAAATGAAGAAAATATATTAATATTAAACGAATACATCAAATAGAGTAATATAAATAGAAATGACGTTAATCTTATTCAAAAGGATTTATATAATATAATCCAACCGATAATCCGATTAATATTTTTTTTCAATAATAGCAAATATTTACAAATAAACTTGAAAATAACTACTATAAATTTTATATATTCAACGATTACTATTACAATATATAGGTTTATACAAGTGAAATCAATTAATATTCTGTCAAGTATATTGTTGAATTTTTATTTGTAAATAAGATTCCTTAAACATACATAGTATAAATGTACATAGTATAAAAATATACGCATAATAAAAATATTATTATCTCTAATGTTTAAAATGTTTATATGTTAATATATGATAATCAAAGATAAGTCATAGTTAATCACAAATTAGTGCATTGACGGTATCTTTCATTCTGAAAAATAAGTATGAACATACTTCACGAACTCGGCGTCTCGCAGTCTATAAGAGAACAGCTAACTCAACGACAACAACTAATATTGAATTTCAAGATCAAGACATATAAAGTATATCGATTACGCATCAAGCTAAGGCCTCGAATATCCAGTTTAGATACAGACAAACAGCTGTGAAAAATAATTTCATAGTCTTGTGATATGACAAAAGCTGATAATATTTATATTATACCACTATACCATGTTGACATATTATCTTAAAATTAAAACAGATTTAAGGGGGATCCTGCTTTATAAGGTACAAAAAATCTATATTTTTATTGTTTCAATCGATACCTAAGATATTCAAGAATATGTACACATAGTGATAGAGTCCAATTCTAAATATTTACGAAAAAACAGAGCTGAAAGCAGATGGGCGCTGAGCAGGTGTGCGAGCCCTCGGCCAGACTCGAGCGCGCGCTCTTTCCCTCAATCTTCTACTCCGAATTTCATACCTGAAAATGTTCAACAGTCTTTCAAGTCAATATTTAGGGTTTGTAGTGTTGAGTCATAATGCGGATTATTGAAGTATAAAGGTGTATAATACCTCTGTGTACGTGTATCTACTTTGTTGTTTCTAGCATCAACGGTTAGTTTTGTTCTGATTCTTGGCGAGTACACGTCGTAAGAATATCATGGCAATTTATCCGAAAGGTGAAAAATCGACTTCCGAACGTGCTTCGAAGCCGCCTAAACGTAAATTTCGTAGTAATTGATTCACAACTCGATCAGACGATGAAGAGCTGGATACAAGCAGTACTGCGAGAAAATTGTCAACTGCAAGCAGCAAAGATATAATTGTGAATCTACTTCATTGTTATAGAATTATTTAATTTTTCACAGTTTTACATACGATTACTGATATTGTAATCTGTAGATCGTGCACACAAAACGTAACATTTGCAGAGAGTGAACATCGAGGCTTAGGATTTAAAGTTGTTCTATCGTGTATGTGCGGTCGAAGAGAAATCAATTCAAGGCCGTTGATAAATACCGGTTGTGAAATAAATAGATGGATCGTGTTCGTTATGTGGCTTCTTGGTGTTGCACGAGAAGGCATCACTATGTTTTGTAGTCTCATGGATCTGTGTCAAGGTTGGTCGAAATCAACGTACGATAAGATAGTGCAGCATCGTCACTCAGCGTCGGAATCGATGTTCAAAATTATCAGTAAGAAAGCTGTTAAAGAGGAGCACGACATGAATGTAGAATATGGGAGAACCAAAACTCATTTGAAAGTATCCGGTGATGAATTGTGAAAAAAACGTGGTTTTACTTCATTGTACGATGTAACAACTCTCATTGCGTACTACTGTGGCAAAGTAGTCGACGTCATGGTGAAAAGTGAATACTGTCACTCTCGTACCCTAAAAGAAAAACATTAGACGACATCGACTTTGAATAATGATATGAAGAACACAAAGAATTATACTCCTCAAATCACCAAAGTTAAGCAGGGAAGATGGAAGATGATTCTATTGTGGAAATGTTTTCGAGATTCAAAGAAAAATTTGGCGTGAAATATACAAATTACATCGACGATGGCGATTCTAAAACTTCTGTGGGTATTCTGAAGATAAATCCATGTGGTGACGATTAGCCTGTTACAAAAAATGAGTGCGTGGGACACGTACTAAAAGGTATGGGTACGCGACTCCGAACTAAATAGAAACAAGAGAAGCTTGAAGGTAAGAAGCGCCTGCTGGAAAGAATCATTAAAAAGTGAACGCTCTATTATGGCTTTACAATTAGAAGAAATATTAATTCTGACTAATAGATGAAAAAGCTATAATAGCAATGTTGGATCATTGTTGTTCCACAGATAAATCTCGTCGGCACGAGAATTGTCCGACAGGCGCCGACAGCTGGTGTGAATGGCGCAAGGCTGAATTCATGAATCAACTGGAAACTTTTATTCATCCTGCTCGATTGATTTACGACAAAGTCGAGGAACACATTCGCCCAATCTATGAGGAACTTTCAAATGATGAAATTTTAACGCGAATCTTCGGCAGTCGCACGCAGAATTCGAACAAGTCGTTCAACTCGACAGTTTGGCGCATGAATCCGAAACATCTGCATTCTTGTCAAAGTCATTGAAATTTCCACCTACATGGCTGCAAGTATGTTCAATGAAGGGTATTCTGCGGTTTTGAGTACCATGCAGTTGCTGAATTTCGGAAAGAAAACAAGCGCCACTCATGTTCCAGCAACGAATCTCGTACGGCTCGTAGACTCGAGAAAATGCATCACAATGAGTTTTTTGAGGAAGCTAAAGGTCTATTATATCAGAGATGAGTAGAGAGATTGCTAACGTCAATGCTACGGTGCGTGCCCAAAAAAAGCCACTGATTCGAGCGCCGCGCCGCGGGTTAGCGTCGAAGCTGGCGCACAATTCGGTAGAGCTATGGAGGGGGTATATACCAAACGTGCGCCTGCTGTAAGAAGAGGGGGAACGTGCGCCTGGCTGGTGGGCGGAGCGAACGGCAGCATATTTTCTCTGGGCGCCGCGAAAGCAATTCGGGAGTCGCGTAGTTTGTCCTCGTGGCGCTACAATTGAAATTTTATTTTATGCACATTACACGTTTACCTCAAGTACAATAGCAAGTACCTATAACTTAAGCTTCGATAATTAAATGTAAGTCCCAGAGCTTCTCTATGAACATATACGACATACAAGCTATAGATGTTCAGTGTATCGACAGTCGAGGTGGCTAACGCGCGTGCCTGTCGTCTTTTGCTGTCTCGGGTTCGAGCCCCGCTTGCTCCATATTTTTTTTTCGTTTTAATTCTTCATATGCTAATTAAATATTCTTTTTTTTTAAACATTCGTTAACGTTTATAGATACACATTTCAGTTTAGAAAAAATATCCTTACGGCAAGAAAAAAATATTAATCTATACATTATTTTAATAATTGTACGAACCAATTTCAGTTTATTCAACGCAGTTTATTAATTACAAAAATTGAAAATTCCCTCTTAAATTTAACCAACACATTCAATTTATTTCGAATAAATACTGCACTGAATAAGTTGCAATTGATTAATAGTACTTTCATTAAAATAATGAACCGATTCATATTATTTCGTTGGCATTGGAAAAATTTATCAAAATAAATGAGCAAGCACATTTATATTTTTTTAAAACTGAATTCTTGAGTAATTATACAACTAATTTTTATTCGTGTACACGTTTTTAAAAGTTGCCCTTTATGATATTTTAATTGCTTACAAAGATTAAAAGTAAGAGGTTAAGGAATATCGTAGTCATGTCATTTTTCTATAGTTTTATTAACTATAAAGATATAAAATAGATACCTACATGGATTATATTGCTTTTTATTTATTGTTACATACTTTTTACTTGATTCAAAACGCTAGAAAATTCTCTGTATTAACTTTTTTATAAAATCTTAAATAGAATTTATTTAAATAATAACAACTACGGTTTTAAAAAAAATGCAAATGTGAGTACAGTGAGCATGGTTTTCCGCTCGAAAAAAGTTTTAAATAGCATGCTATATGGCTTAAATTGTTTGTATTGCGTGTAGTAAGAACTATGTTAAAGGCCAGGACCGATAAGTTACTCCAAGACCCTAAACCAGTACAAAAACATAGATATCACGGTACTCACATTTACTCGGGAACACGTTTTTTATGCAATTTTCCACGGTTTTTCACCTAAATCCATCCACAGATTTTTTTTATACGTGATATTTGCAGGTAAAGTAGCTCATACAAAAATAACAACTACTAGCAAGGCATACCTCACCTCCTAACGTCGCTCGGTTGAATGTAGTTATAGCAAAGTTTTCATTAAATTCAAAGTTGTTAATAATAACATAAATTAATAATTATAGGTTATTACTATAATTATATTGTTAAGCAGCGTAGTTAGTTCACATGTATAAATGATTCTAAAAATACAAAAGATTTACAAATTGTGTTCTCAAATTTAAATATACGCTTAAATTTTTTTTGTATATTATTTTCTCGTTAATATTTCTTTAAAAAATGAATATTTGTACATCGAAATTATTTACTAATTTTCTAAATAATTTTTTGATTTTTTTAAGACTATAGGTATTTTGTGTAATAAAAATGCTTTATGTTTTGAATTTTAAAGATGAATGGTTATTTGTGTAAAGGGTGCTGACACAATTAAATATAAAAGTTTCAAAAAATTTTCTAATAAACTTCTAATTTAAAAATTTATATTTAGATAATCATACTCATCAAGTACGTAAAGTACAAGTGTAAAAGTACCTACCCTGACATAAATATTTTTCACTATTGTTCATATGCTTGGTATACGCGTAAATTTACAAAAACTTCAATTAACTGCTAAATTATAATTATTGATGGAAAATTATTCAATTAAATTTATATCAATTAAATTTAGTTGTCAATTAAAAAAATTTGTATTGACAATTAACATTCAATTATCAATTAATTTTGTATTAATTCACAATTAAAATTTAATTGTCTATTAAAAAAAATTTAATTGACAATTAATATTTAGTTGTTGATTAAAAAGACTTTAATTGACAGCTAAATTATAATTGTTAATTAAAAAAAATTTAATTGACAACTAAATTTTAATTGACAATTAAAAAAGTTTTAATTGAAAATTAAATTTTAAATTTTAATTATTAATTGGCTAATTAGCAATTCAGCAACGCTGGTTTTAAGTTAGTTGTTCAAAGAATAATTTTAGCACATGAAATAAAATTTTCTAAATTTTGCATTTCTTCGCTATTTACTGTTAATATTCTACGACATATTGTATCTTTTTTTTTAAATTATTCAGTTCACTTTTTAGAAGTTCATTTGTAGTTTTTTTTCGTTTCAAATTCCATGAAAATTATTTAATTATTATAATATGACTGCTTATGGTTTACAGAGAAAAAATACCCATAAAAGTAGTGCTTACGATAATACTTAAATTGGCGTAATACAACAAAACAGGAAACTGCAATGTATAATTTAAACAGCTTCATCAAAGACGATTGGTTTGTATAGTAATTTATAATAAGTTATGGTATCTAGATCGCGTTTTAGAAATTAAAAATAATGAATTAATCACGAAATTTATGGCTAAAAAAACAAAAATTTTACGTGGCCAGAGCCTTATGATATTCAAACCGTCTTACCAACACAAGTTTTATGTACAATTGAAGCTCCACGTAAATGTAGCCAAATTAAACAGAATCAAAAACTTACTTTTACATTCATCGAAACAGTATACAAAGAACTTACTAATACCGCAAAATCATGTAAAATTTCTAAAATTTAATTTCAGTTATGGGTTATTTGCAAAAAAGTGGCAATTTACGTGTCCTTAGCTTAAATCAATACTTAAACTTTATTTTGAGACATGCAAATAATTTTTTTATAGTTTTCTAAGTTAACAAAAATATAGATCACAAGAAATTTTTTTTAACGGCGATAAAAAAAATCTGTGGATGGATTTAGGTGAAAAACCGTGGAAAATTGCATAAAAAACATGTTCCCGAGTAAATGTGAGTACCGTGATATCTATGTTTTTGTACTGGTTTAGGGTCTTGGAGTAACTTATCGGTCCTGGCCTTTAACATAGTTCTTACTGCACGCAATACAAACAATTTAAGCCATATAGCATGCTATTTAAAACTTTTTTCGAGCGGAAAAC
The DNA here is from genome assembly GCA_949152435.1 of Gastracanthus pulcherrimus. Lineage (NCBI taxonomy): Eukaryota > Metazoa > Arthropoda > Insecta > Hymenoptera > Pteromalidae > Gastracanthus > Gastracanthus pulcherrimus. The sequence goes on from OX424573.1 coordinate 122,846,667, forward strand.
CATGCTCACTGTACTCACATTTGCATTTTTTTAAAAACCGTAGTTGTTATTATTTAAATAAATTCTATTTAAGATTTTATAAAAAAGTTAATACAGAGAATTTTCTAGCGTTTTGAATCAAGTAAAAAGTATGTAACAATAAATAAAAAGCAATATAATCCATGTAGGTATCTATTTTATATCTTTATAGTTAATAAAACTATAGAAAAATGATATGACTACGATATTCCTTAACCTCTTACTTTTAATCTTTGTAAGCAATTAAAATATCATAAAGGGCAACTTTTAAAAACGTGTACACGAATAAAAATTAGTTGTATAATTACTCAAGAATTCAGTTTTATAAAAATATAAATGTGCTTGCTCATTTATTTTGATAAATTTTTCCAATGCCAACGAAATAATATGAATCGGTTCATTATTTTAATGAAAGTACTATTAATCAATTGCAACTTATTCAGTGCAGTATTTATTCGCAATAAATTGAATGTATTGGTTAAATTTAAGAGGGAATTTTCAATTTTTGTAATGAATAAACTGCGTTGAATAAACTGAAATTGGTTCGTACAATTATTAAAATAATGTATAGATTAATATTTTTTTCTTGCCGTAAGGATATTTTTTCTAAACTGAAATGTGTATCTATAAACGTTAACGAATGTTAAAAAAAAAGAATATTTAATTAGCATATGAAGAATTAAAACGAAAAAAAAATATGGAGCAAGCGGGGCTCGAACCCGAGACAGCAAAAGACGACAGGCACGCGCGTTAGCCACCTCGACTGTCGATACACTGAACATCTATAGCTTGTATGTCGCATATGTTCATAGAGAAGCTCTGGGACTTACATTTAATTATCGAAGCTTAAGTTATAGGTACTTGCTATTGTACTTGAGGTAAACGTGTAATGTGCATAAAATAAAATTTCAATTGTAGCGCCACGAGGACAAACTACGCGACTCCCGAATTGCTTTCGCGGCGCCCAGAGAAAATATGCTGCCGTTCGCTCCGCCCACCAGCCAGGCGCACGTTCCCCCTCTTCTTACAGCAGGCGCACGTTTGGTATATACCCCTCCATAGCTCTACCGAATTGTGCGCCAGCTTCGACGCTAACCCGCGGCGCGGCGCTCGAATCAGTGGCTTTTTTTGGGCACGCACCGTAGCATTGACGTTAGCAATCTCTCTACTCATCTCTGATTATATGTACTAGGAATAGAGGCTTATTAGTATAAGTAATCGAAAATTGATAATTTTTCTTATCGAAAACTTTGAAGTGCGTTTTCTTCAGTTTTCATTTTTACGGTTTCATTAACTTGGCGGGCGTGATTGCAAGAAAATAAAAAACCCATTGGAACGATTCAAAGCTTGTATATTCTTCTATTTAAACTGAAAATATTGTTGAAAATAAACGACTTTTATTGCAAGTTGAACTGATTTTTATTTTCAAACAGCACTTTTTTTAAACCTGGAAAAATTTAGAATTTCATAATTTCTTCCGGTTTTTCTTAGTTTACCCAGAAGAAAAATACATGTAAAGTAAAATTCTTTTTGATGTTTCTGTTTCAGATAAGAATTACGAGCGGCATTCCCGTCAATTGGAGATTTCAGTAGCGAGGCACTTTACGAATATGCTTATAAATCAGATGCAATTCGGTCTTTCATGTTAAAAAAATTTGTTTGTAAAGTATAAATACACGTGAAAATATCCCAAAAAGTTCGCTTGGCTTAGTCGTTTTTTCCCCTCATATTTTAGGTCTTCTAAAGCAGGGTCCCATCTTAAATGATCTACTCTATTAATTATACATCTGAATTTATGTTAATATGTTTACATTAGTAAATAATTTATCAAACTGGAATAAATCAAGTAGGGGTGGTACGAAGGAGCTCTCGGTTCTGGGGTCGCGCACCGATAAGGACCTATTCTCGTTTAGAGTTCAAGGTGCGCACCTCTGGAATTCGCTTCCAAGCAGTGTGAGGTGCCTGACATCTTCTTATAAATTTAAAACGGCGTTAGGCAGGCACCTTAAACAATTATATGGTGACGGGAATACGCAGAGGTGAACTTTTCGAGAATCGGTTTATACATTATTTTGTTCATCTCTGTGTATTCCCAATCTGACTCGGATATCTGTTTGGGTTATTTATTTATTTGAATTATTTATTTATTTAATTTATTTAAATTTATTCATTTATTTAATTTATTTATTTATCTAACTTATTTATTTATTTGATTTAGTTATTTATTAATTTAATTTATTTTACATGTTAAGTGTTAAGTATGAATGTATTTATAAGCGTGAATTGTAAGAGTGTCATATGAATAAGTGTGTTTTTATTTTTTTTGACGTAATAGATTTACGTACAATTTCTCATGAAGTGTGTGTATGAATTCTTTTTATTTTTATCGTATTATGTTATCTTTATTATATTTATTTTATGTATTGACCAAGCGTATTCTGTGATGTGCCATTTGACTATGACTAGTTCATTATATTTAGATTTTATAAACTGACGAACTGTTACAGCTAATAATGTTATTTTTTATATAAGAAACGCAATAATTGAATGTTAAATGTGAGATACCAAATGTATAATACTGACTGATATTTTAATTATTATAACTATACATGTACACGCAATTGTAAGAATTTTCGTCATGAATGAATAAACAGTATCTCTCTCTCTCTCTCTCTCTCTCTCTCTCTCTCTCTCTCTCTCTCTCTCTCTCTCTCTCTCTCTCTCTCTCTCTCTCTCTCTCTCTCTCTCTCTCTGTAGAGTCTGTGCTCTCTATACGTGCACACAAGCATCTGCATCGCTCTCGTTTAAGGTTTCTTTACGCCGCCACCGTACCTTCGGGTATTAATTCATTTATCATCAGGTGTGCTGTATTTATACAGCAATTTCTTGTTTGCACTGGTGCCTCAGGTTTGAGGTTAGCTACATTATAATCCTGCTGCCTCACCTCGAGCGCTAAAGTCTGCGCATGCCCGAGTCTCAACATCGACAGGTACGTGCGAATTCACGTACACGTACACTCCTGAGACAAAGGAACAATCCAAACAGTGGATTTCTACAGGCGAACCAGCTCCAAAGAAGGCAAAGACCGTAAAGTCAGCTGGTAAGCTTATGGCTACAGTTTTTTGGGATGCACGTGGAATTATACTTATTGACTACTTGGAAAAGGGTAAAACAATTACTGGTGAGTATTATGCATCATTATTAGAGCAGCTGAAAGAAGAAATTAAAAAAAAAGACCACATTTGGCGAGAAAAAAAATTCTCTTTCATCACGACAACGCCCGAGTTCACACATGCTTCGTTTCAATGGCTAAAATTGAAGAACTAAAATTCGAATTGGTCGAACACCCACCGTATTCACCAGATTTAGCCCCCAGTGACTTTTTCTTATTTCCAAACTTGAAAAAATGGCTCGGTGGACAGAGATTTACGGACAACGAAGACGTCATTGCCTCTGTAAGTGCTTATTTTGAGGAACTTCCGAAAACGCACTTTTCTGAAGGATTAAAAAGCGATTGACCAAGTGTATAGAGCTCCAAGGAGATTATGTTGAAAAATAAAAAAAAATTTACCCAAAAAAATTGTTTTTATACTTTATTCTAAAGACTTATTGAACTACCCTCGTACACATAAAAAAACAGGAAACGCAAATACAAATGAAAAAGATAAGTTGGACATTCAAACAAATAATCAAACGGAGGCTGTCGTAAATGAATGACTATCGTCGGACACTGCTGGGGGGGACACT